>JAHBOF010000132.1:0-282949 GCA_020736565.1 Coprinopsis sp. MPI-PUGE-AT-0042
CACGCCTCTTCCTCTAAAGGATCTTCGAACAGCCTCCTTGTATCCGAAAGAAGCTCCTCCACAGTACTCCAAAGACGTAGCCCTCTCTTCCATCGCAACTTTTTATCTTCGATTACACGCCAGTAGGCATCTTCGTCTTTGATAAGAAGCTCCGTCTCCGTTTGAAACCCATTGTCAACAAAGCGAAAGATACCCCCTGCCGAAAACTGGGTGAATGAAGCCCTGGCCTCACCTTCCTGAACGGGTGTGTTGGCGTGTGTGAGTGTGGCTGAGGGAATGAGGATAAGCGACCCTGCAGGGAACTCAATAGCCACCTTGAGTTCGGGGAGCACAAGATGTCCTCCTTTGGTGGAATCGAACCGTCCAAGAGCCTGGACGGCACACCATCCGAACGGCGAGTTCATACAATCGCGGTGAGGAAAGGTAGCGACTTGGGGGCCAAAGTTGAATGCAGCAGCGGCAAAGACGCTCCTGGCAAAGTTTCGGTTAAGCTCTGGCCTTTCATCAAGAAGAGCAGAGAATCGGGTGTGGTAGTACTGGTAAACGTTTGGTGCAAACATGGCAAACGAGGCTTGGGAAGGGTCAGAATATTGAAATGAGTGCAGAAGAAGCAACTTACCACTTGCATAGTGGGCAAGGCGAATGATAGCGGGGTGGCTCATGAGCCCCTGCAGAATGACATTGTATCCCTTACCATTGTCGAGGTTCTGAGCTGCCTTTTGGCCTTGGCCATATGAAATTCCGGCGTTCAGGGCAGGAAAATGGCCTCTTCGATGAAGCCAGTCGTCCAGGTTGAAATTACACATAACACGCGCAGCCTCCATGGCCTCAAACGCATCCTCGACTGCCTTGTCGAAGCTTTCGTCAGACGGACGACCAACGCACGCCGCAAATATCTTGGAGGTGACGGGATCCACAAAACCTTGTTTGACCTGGGATAAAGGTTAGTACATTGCGATGCTTACAGTTAAGTGGAGAACGCTCACATTCCATCCCACGCCTCCACCGTATAGCCTTCTTCCTGTAGGGAGGATAGAGACATGGTCGTAGCCTGGCTCGAGTCGTTCGGCTTGGCCTGATATCCACATGAGGTGGCAGGAAGGCTGTTGAGGTCGAGGTCGACGGCGATGGCAATTGGCTCAGCTGGCGAGACATATTTCTTGTACATGGAGGGCAGTGGCTGGTGGCCGTGCTCACGAAACTCCTGTTCGCGTTCAGTCTGCTGCTTGGCCTTCTTCCTCGCTTTGTTCTTCTTTGTCTTTTTGCTCCCCTCCCCTGGGGCTGGAGGATCCGTTTGTTGAAGCCGAGGCGTTGATGTCTTTCGACGCTTCTTCGACTTTCTGGCCCTCCCCTCAGCCGGGGAGACCGCCGGCCCTTCTGCGGGCCCTTCCAAGGTACTCTCCTCCCCTTGGCCCCTGAGTACCGCTTCGCTGCGCATGCTGGAGTCACTTGTCACCAGTGCAGGGCCCAACCAACTTGGAAGGCCATCATTATCGCCACAGCTGGGAGTCCCTGCTTCCAGGCTGGCCTCGCGCTTCCTTCGTTTGATAGGCCGTCGCCTTCGAGGTGGGAGTCGTGATCACGCTCAACAGCACGGCGGAGAAGTGTGCTGATGGAGAATGAGGGTGGAAGCTTTGCGGTGAGGGTGCCGAACGAAAAAAGCGATGCAAGCCCAGAGCGTGTTGAAGAGCGCGTGACGCGCTAGTCTAGTCAGCAGAGCACTGGACATATGATGAGGGGAACGTACTGGTGGATTATACTGACCTGTCATCGATCGAGATGCGTTATGCGCTTGGTGGCAGCTAGCCAGCAGTAGCAGGGGGTTGGCGGTTGGTTGGAGCTTAAAGGTAGGGTGGCACGGGCGAGATCTTATGTGCTGTTCAACGCGTCCACGACCCTTCGTGTGGGTCAGCTTTCGACGTTGGCCAGCGCACCAACACAGGCCTGTAGGTTGATTGGAATGGCCGCTCAGAGGTCGGCGTGAGAGGCGGACAAGGTTGCTAGGTGTATCACTCGAACATCATAGCGCGTTCATAACATGAGCAAACAATAAACAGGTTGTCGCGACTCGGACGTTGACGTTGACCACGATAGGGACCATTGGCGTATTCAAATTACCGGACACGAATGCCATAACAAACATAGTTGGATCGGGGGGTCGAGCAAAGAGTCAGGAAATCAATTGGCGTGGTATGTCTTATAGACATGTACAAGACTTCAGCATTAGCCTAAAATGGCCTTTGATTGAGAGGGAGGGCTGGGCGAGCACGAGGTCCGTTCCCAGTTGGAACGCTGCCAAGCAAAGGTCGATGCTGGGGGTTGTCACCGGGGATTGGGAGTAGAATGGGGTATAGCCTGAGTCCACTACTACCCACGCTTCGGCCAACACATTGGCGATGGCTGCTTCTCAGGGAATCTGTGTCGATGTATCTGCTCGTTGTTTCTGGTTCAGCAGATCCCATGTACCAGTGTAGAAATAGCATACCGGTTCACAAGCCACTGAGCCTCTCCCTGCCGATCAGCATTGTAGTTGGGTATAATGTGGCAAGAGCATTGCACGACCTCACAGTCAACAAACGTGCAGCCTCGCAGCCGCGGTGGCAAGGACAGGCGTAGCCTCCACGCAGCTCCGACGTCTGAACCTCCCCTCAGAAGGATGAGAAAGGGGTGAAAATCCAAACCAACGGAGCTGTGAAGATACGGCAGCAAAACGCTTGATAGGTTAATCGAGTGCCCTCGCTGAAAGACGACGACTTCGGAAGCACCGTAATCGCGTGGATCCATGCTTGCTGGAACGCTGCGAAATGCCGTAGGGACAGTGCGGTCAAATTCCCCATCGCCCCCTTCCGCTTCGGTCGCCGTCGCATTGGTTATCTGAGGATGAAGGGAGAGTCGAAACGATTGGAATGGGTTAGTTCTGCGGTCACTCCGAGACAAAGTTTGGACTTACTGGGCCTTGCACGGGGACGGCGCGTTCTAAAACGCCCAGGCAAATCGTATCCATCAAGAGAGTTTCGAGAGGATGGACAGCTTGGGAGCCATTAGGATCCATAGCACGATAGGGTGCAGGGGAAAGGGGGGTTAAGTAGAATAGGCGGATACTTCGACTATTTAAATCAAAAACGAGAGGCACATACCACACAGCCTACAGGGCAAGGATCAAGGGTCTGCCGATGTCCCCGTTTGCTCAGTACTCAACCCTTCCGGATTGCAGTGGAATGGGTAGAGTAAGCGACGGATCAAGGTACCATCGAATCTCGACTATAGGCATGGGGTATAATTTGTTTATTATTGTGGTACCCAAATTCGTCGAGGAGCTTTGGGACGCATACTTCGTCTCAGCGTCAGCGCCGCAATGGCTTCTTGGTGATCCTCTACAGCATCGTGTGCCGCTTGCACAGCCTCCTGAAACTCAGCCTCCGAGACTTCCAATGGCAAGCTGGTACCGTGCTGGCTGGTTAACAAATGACCCGCTGTTGCAGCCTTCGACTGCCCATGTGGGCCTACTCCCTGCAGGTTGCCATCGAAGGGGTCTTCCGGCCTCGATGTCCACCTCCGTTTCAGCCGCTGACTCCATGATATCCTCTTCGTGATCTGACAGGGCCAACTCAGGGTCATCCGAGTCTGTTTCTCCCTCGGTATCGCTGGCAGTGGACGTGGAAGAGGGAATAGGGAGATTATCTTGGTGTGCATGAGATGGGCCACCCAGGTTGCTCGAGGCAAACTCCTCGTGCTCAATGACAGGGAAATGTGGACTCCCTTCAACGAAGGTGTCATCACCGCCCTGTGTAGTAGGCGGTGCAGGGCGCAACGTTCAACTTGGACGCCAGAGCAGGGACATCCCCATGAGAATAGGCGTGGCCAACCCCGAGGCCCCAGTGGTACCTCATGAGCATGTCACAGGTCCACAAATCTAGAACGCAGCACAAGCAATCAGAACTAAAAAAAGGCACACAGGACATCAAACACACCGATCACATAATACTCGCACCAGTCATCCTCTTCTTGAGCTATACACGAAAGAAAACATTGGGTAGCGGCTCCACGGAGTGGCTGGCAGGCAAGGTGAGAGCATCTTTCAGGCTCGTCTCTTGGTTGGTCGCCTCACTCCGAGTCTCCGAACAAGTCGGATTCATCGCCGTAGCGTTCTGCTTCGGAAAGGGCTTGATGATCATCCCCATGCTTTCTACCCAGGCAGAAACGAGGCATAATGTGGGAGGCGCGAAGAACCTCTGCAGGGTCAAGGAAGCCGATGCTATCGCTGGACGACGACACAGTAGGGAGTGAGAAGTCGAGGGAGGGCAAAGGGGTTCGCATCAGTGACCATGCCATGGCTGTCAAACCACCGCACCCAGAGAAAATCGAATCGTACGGGGGTTCATGTCGAGGGAGCCGGGGCCGCCATATACGATATTGACATGGTAAACACCAAGGACACATGCATACGCAATCGTTCATTCGCTGTTCCGCGCTGGAGCTGCGGCGGAGACACATAACGTTCCTCCGTGGGCGTCTTTGGATTGATAACGTCTTGCTCTCTACGCAGGTCGTACGAGGTGTAGTTGATGTGAAGGGTCTCGTGGCGATAGATACGGTCGGATTGGATGTATATGCGTTGGTGGTTCTGATGGTCCAGTGGGAGTTCGCCCGTCTCCAGCTCAGTGGCAAGGGCGCGAAGTAGTTTCAAGTTGTGAGCGTCAGGTTCGTTGGCGAGGCTGTGGCCCACAGCTTCGGCGATCAGGCAGCGAACGATTCGCGGGAGCAAATGCTGTCGAAGTTTGGCCACAAAGCCCTGTAGACAGGAAGGCTATGAGCCGTAGAGAAATGCCTTAGATAACTATGAGAGCTGACCTTTGTCACAGAGTCACACAAGTGGGATGGTAGAAAAGAAGCCAGATCACGGGGTGGTTTTGGGAAATTCCAATAAAATACTTGGAGCAAAATTCATCGCTGCCCTTTGCATCGGGGTCTGTGGGCGTAATCCGCTTGCTTATCTGTGGATGGAGGCTTGTCGCCCTTGAAGTCGGGATATCTGAACGGGAAAGTCTTTCTTGTTGGTTCGACCGTATTGTTGCTTGGGAACTTTATGGTTCGTCTCGGTCTGATCCGAGATTTGAGAAGGCCTTAGCAAGGCGTTCAGGAGGTGGAGAGGGAAGACATACTATGCGTCCGGTATAAGAGTCCGTGGTACCAAATAGCCTGATGTTTGGTACTACGTGCCCTAGGGCATGGAACTTTGGAGTGTTCAGATTCAAAGTCTTTTCTTGACGACCTTGGGATTTCCAACTGATTAGCTTCTGTCGTTGGATAGACCAGAAAGGTCACAAACCTCCTGAACCAGGCTTCTTCAACAGCCTTCCCCTTCGGCCACGTTTTCCGAGCCAGCATTGTCCATAGCTCCTCCCTTTCCCTTCCCTTTCCCGTTTTGCCTTGGATTGGTTGCTCGCTTCACCTCTCCTCAGCGCAGTTGTTTTCGAGTTCTCTTCTTGGATTCTCGCCGCCTGCGTGCCTCATATTCGCGCTGAAGCTCCTTCGTAGATATAGCACTGCACGTATGACTCACAAAGTCTCGGAGCTTTGGCCCAAGAGCGTTGTGGTGTGATCAAGCATGTCGACTGTGTGCTCAGTATGCAAACGCAACTTTGCGGAGCCCGTGCCATTGGGCAAAGATGAACAAAAGTTCCATAAGTCTGTCATTGTGCACACCAGGTAAAAGGCTTTCAAAGACTGGGATGGCACACTGGGTGGGCGGAATTAGCAGACGATGGTACAGAGAGTGACTAGCTAGGAAAGTACCCTGAAGGAGATCCTCGAAATCGCGAGCAGCAAGCTGCTTCAGCTCTGATATATTGTTGCGAAACCGACGAATGGTGTCTCGACCGAAAGTGGGCATCGCCCTGTATCTGATGACGCCATCAGAGCAGTCGTGAGTCCATGAAGCCCAGCCGGCGACAAGAGGGGATGGTACGGACCTCAAATCCACCTTGTTCGCAGCGCTCTTGTCGATCGTGTCCAAAAGGCGTAAAACCTGAAGGAATAGAGACTTCCAGACGCCTAGCTCAACTTCATGGAGGACATCAGCAACGATCATCTGATAAAAATTGATCCCTCTGGACGAAAACCGCTCAGAAAAGTGTTCTGGTGCGGTGAGGATGTAATTAAGACGGTTTCAAAAACGATTGAGGGAAAAGCACTGTACCTGCGTAGGGACGAGAGACATGTCTCGCAGCTTCCTGTCGACAGCCTTGCAGTTGACTGAGCGATTGTTATCGTATATCAGGCGGCGAGCTTCAGTTATCATGGCCTGTCGGGCTGGATTATCCTGTCTCATTTGGGTCTCCCTGTGCAAACCGGTCATTTGCCATGCCAAGATTATGTGCTTTGTCGAGTGGTATGAGACACACTGGGCATGGACAGGTGCCTTTGAGTCTGATACTCGCAACTATGATCCTGAGTTCGTCTTGAGCGAATGCCTTGCATCAAGTTGTGTTGATGTACTTTTCTGGATAATCAGCTGAATAAGTAAAAATCCTGGGGTAAAACGACGTTCCACGCCGTCAAGGCACCGGATGACGATCCCATGGTCGAAGGCCTGCATAAACTCATCGTCAAGGATGATTTTCCATTGCTCATGAAAGAGTTCACGTTGACAATGGGTGATGAGGGGTGCAGGAAGTGTTCCATGGCCTGAACGCGTTATGTAGAAGTCCTTGAAGTCATCAGGCAACTACGGAGCGGTCAGGAACGGGCTAACAAAGGATCACATACATACCCGTGATAGATATGCGAGGTGTTCAACAAGCCGCAACCCAAGCTTAGCCCGCCTGTACTTCGAATCGTTTGCGTAGGACATATACAAAGGCCAAAGCTTGGCGGTGCCGAACTGTGCAAGCACTGTCTCGTCCGACCCAAACATGAGCCCAACAATATACCTCGGTAGGTTGCAGCCGCCTTCTGGGGGCGATTCCTGCAGCTTGGTTTAGTACTGTCCTTCGTTGGATAACAAAGACACACCTGTAGATCTCTGAACGCGTCCAGAAATGCCGGAGAATTGTACATTTCCCCGTACACAGGGATATCGACCTTCCCTTTCGCGGGGTTCCATCGAAGTTCGTGGGGGAGAAAATGAAACTGGTCTTCGGGCCTGAGGTTCATTATCCTATCCCTCATCATCGGAATAATTGGCCGATGGCGAAATTGAACCTCGTAGGGAAAGGGGCCAGGGGCGGAGCACTTCTCATTGAAGGGGACGTTGATGGATACCGTAGACGTCCTCCACGCCGATTCATCAACCCAAGCGTCGTCGACGTCGACCTCGGTCACGGAGGATGCTAAGGCATTGTCGATTTTCGCCCAGTCTATCCCGCAAACGTCGGCGGGGTTCCAGTCAGGGCTTCCAATAATTTGGAGCAGCTTTGCGAACCCAGCTCTACCTTTGCCATTGTCGTCGCTCGCCCGCCATTCTCCAAGCAGGAAGGCGTTCCGATTGGGAAAGGGATAGTAGTTGTCCGGATGAAATGGATCGTCCTCTCGAGGCGGAGGGTTGCAAAAACTTTGTAGATTAAGGGATGCTTCAGGATCATAAGGGTGTGGCTCTGGGGTTTGAAAACGTTTATACAGGCCAAATTCATTCTTCTCGGTGATGTGAACGGCTTGGAAGATTGTGTGCTGGGCTGAGACCTCAGGCGAAGGAAGGGGCGGAGCCGCGGTACAAAGATCAGGTATGGGTGGCGAGGGGTTTTCAGACAGCTTAGCGAGCGAGGGGTCCAATGCCAGCGTCGTCCGTCCAGGTAAAAAGTCGCGATATCTCACCAAGAGGTGACGCGAACTTTTTACACGCTTTCCCCTCCCTTCCTCAGCAGGCAGTGGAGCCGGGGCCAGAAGTTGCTCTCCTTCGCTATCACCGGTTGACTAGAAACCAATCCTGGCGGTGAGCTACGAAGCTGATGCTGCGCCGAAAATACTCGCCTCACCGCGATCCTCTTCTACCGAGCTGCAGGTGGTCTGGTTCTGATCACTTGACCCTTGAGGCTGAACCGTCGCTCTGGGATATTGGTCAATTTCCAGGTCGGCTCCGTTCTCGAACCATTTCTTCCTCGGGGGTTGTCCGTCCACGTTACTATTGGTGCGGCCTCGTTTAGCAGCCGTACTGCTCCTTACTTCAGCAAGGGTCTTCTTGAGGTCGTGCTTTAAGGCAGAGCACTTTTGCATATGGGAGGTCAAAGCGCCGGGACGATCAAAGCGTCTCGAGCAGAACTGACACCAGCCATTCCATCGACTAGAAATCTGGTTTTGTCGGTAATCTTCATCGTCGTCGTCCATGTATTAGACAGAGGGAAGCCAGGGGGTTAACGAAGAGAAGGAACGCGGCTGATGATCCCTAATCACATGATCGTTTGCTTGAAGCAAAGACTCCCGTGCAAGCCCGATGGCATCAAGTGATGATCAGAGAACGAATCACAAAGACAAGTTTAAACATTCAAAAATGTACAAAGATGCGAGCGAGCGTACATAGCGTTTCGACAAGGACGAAAGACGAAAAGGCTTCAAGCAAAAGGCCATGAAAGAGGTGCTGACTAGTGGTTTCAATCAGAGCCCAGCATATGTATGACAGACTCGAACGTTGGGACTAACTCAGCCGGCCCATCGTCACGCTCCCGGTCGTGTACAACGGCTGCGAGTTGCAGCTCTTGGTATGGCACGAATACTTCGCCTTGGTAGACGCGAAGAGTCAGCGATGGCTGAGGGATAGCGAGACGAAGAAAGAGGGCACGAGATTCGACATCAGACTGGGGTAGTGGGCCGATAACATCAACGGCTGGCGCTTCGAATGCGTCTTCGAGAAATTGGATTTCTTTTTGCGGCATGAAGTCACGCCTCGACTCCAGCGCTGCAGCGATCGTCTCCAGCTTGCAGCTCAGAATGTCCTGGGCTTGGCGATCTTGCAGAACGTCGTCTGCAGTGATGTCGAGGGTTCCACGATCCCAAGCCTTGTAGAGCACTGCAGACAGCTGTGCACACATAAGTAATAAGCCAAGGGGGACCAGGTGGTGAAGCGTACCAACGAGGCCGCCAGTTTGACGACTTCGATCATGTTACCGCGGTTGGCCTTTAGAACTGTCGGGTCTATCTCAGCAACGCTGTGAATCATGAACCGAAATGTTTGCACAACAGCCCCGTGGCGGAAGTGAAGGACGAATGGCCTCTTGCCTATGATGGGTTCACCATGGGAGAGAGCAACAGCAATGGCATGGGCAAAGCGTGCTGGCACCTGGTGACCTTGTTAATATCAGAAACTCAACTGGCGAGGTGGACATTCACATACATGACGATTGAACTCTGATTCCGTCATGTATGGGATCCCATTTTCATCTTGGATACCATACACATGGAGGTATCCACCTCCCGATGCGTACCACCAGAGTCGGCCTCTCAGCTGTGGTGGAGAGTATGCGACGTCAGATAGGTCGGGGAAGAGGTCCTTATTGGTGAGTATCCGGCTGATGGTATGCTCGATAGCGCTGGCGAGGAAGGGCCTCAGGCTTTCGTCCCAAAGCTTAGGTTTGTATTAGTGATCGCTTAATAACCCATGAAATCGATCCGAACCTTGATAGACAGAGGTTCCAAGATGTGTATCCTTATGTGTCGCACGATGGCGACTGAGAACTCTAACCAGCACCCAGATCAGAACGCGTGCCGGTGAGGGTTCAACAAACAAAGCAATACCCACCTTTGTCCCACTCTCGGGTTCGAATAAAGTCGTCTTCGGCATAACTCCTGGTCATGCCAGAAGGATGATAATGCTGATACAAGAGATCAATAATGTCCGGTTGGGAGAGAGCCTTGCTGACGCAGGCCCTGGCCTCGTGGACTGAGCATGCATGGCCCTGCACAATGGCGACGAGGACGATCTTTCTGGCCATTCGCTTCGACCTATTCAGGGTAAATAACTACAACAAGAGAGTAGATGATACCAATGTAGTACCTGGTCGACAACGTGAGGTAGGCTTGGGCCACCTTCAGCCTCCCCAAACGTTGAAGTGTGGGGGATGGTATCACCGTGAAGGTTGGTGCGTTCTGGGACGATGGCGGGCTGGTCTTCTTCGGTAACGATGCTTGGGGCCGGATCTGCGACCACGGCGGGCGAGTCCTCCCTTACAGTGACGTCGTCGGAACGAGTTTGGAAGTGTAAGGTGCTGCCATAAAGTGCAGCTAGTGATTGCCGATGCGAGTTGGGATCGGTCGCTGTGAGATCAGGAGCAAGGGGGATCTCAAACGTCTTGGTCGTGGAGGTGCCGACCGTGTTCTGGTGAAAAAAGTCAGATTCTAGCGGTTTAGGCTGCTATGCAAACTCACAACGAGAGAGATGTAGGCCATAGCACCAGTAGTGCCCATAGGAGTTGACTGAGCCCAAGTTAGTCACGTACTGGCATTGGATACGGGGATGATAGCGCACCATTGTGACGGGAAAGGAGGGGAAAGGATGGGCGATTAGGATGCAGGCGGTGTGGGCTTTTAAGTAACAAAGGCGATTGGATGATCGCGATAACGCTGTCGAAGAGGGTTCATCCTTTCTTGCGGGTGGCCTCGATGCGTGAGGTGCCGAAATCAACATGGCTTCCCGCGTCTGATATGCTTTGCTGCCTGGGTGTCCCCTGTGATGAGCCAGGATTAAACTTCGTCCCCTAAACGTGTTAGAGCGTTAAGGTCCGTTGCAATCGTCCAAGGAACGTCTGTCGTCGCTGCCGTCGCCTCTGTATCGATTCACTAGCATCAAAGGAACAACGAAAGAGGATGCAAAGGGTTGCACGCCGCTAGTCACCAAAGTTTGGTGATGCAAACCTTGCCGAGTAACAAAGAAAGGTGCGCTGTAGCCATGTGTGATGACATCGCTCCAGAGCCCTTGCCAACTAGAGGGAGAGGGAGAGGATGGCCGAGGGAAATCAACGGTGGCGGACGGCATCGTAGAAGTCATCGTGTGCAAGAAAAAGACTCGGGGGCGGTCAGTTGGTTGATGCAATCTAAAAAGAGATATTGTACTGAGATGATCATCGGTAGCCCAATGTAGCAGAGTGGCTAAGATTAGCCCACCAAAGGGGAGCGAAGCAAAGAGTACCAAAAGCACTGGAACAGTCGGATGATAGTTAGTCATCCTCGATCAAAACCTTGGCGTTCAAGACAAAGCCTATATAAGGCCCGTAATTTACCGGTGCTATAAACCTTCCTGCCAGTCTGTGACCCATCACCCCCTTTCCCCCAGCGCTCAGCGCGGATAATTGATTACTTTATTCATCCCTCAAGCAACTAGCCGACACCCTTCACAAACCCTATTTTATGCCGCCTCTTTCGCAGCCTGCCAGAAGGATGCCCTCAGCTGATTCCCGCGACACCGAGAAGCAAGGCAAATTGCAAAGGCATAACATGCCCCTTGCCGATGCGAGAGTGAAGGCAGAGGACACTCCTTTATGCGGTCCCACCTCATCAGCGACATATGCACCTCGGAGGGCCCTTGAAGGAAGCAAAGATGAAATGCAGTCTGCGCACTCGGAAGCAGCTGATTCTGAGACAGATTTCTCGAGCAACGCAGACGATTTCTCCCAGGCTCTGGCAATATATGTAAGGATCCTTGCCCTTTCGCTCCCTTGCCTTTGTTCACAACGTCCAAACCTTTACCACCAGCACTCTCACACTGTAGACGTTGAGCACTATCGGCGTCAGGCGATTACCCTTGGTCAACAGTTGGCAGACCACAAATTTGAGGCCGAGGAAACGGCTTATCATTTAGGTTGCCTTGTGATGCAGTCAATCGACACCATCAACCACCTTGCTGCAGTGCAGCGTCGCGAAGCGGCTATCGAAGCCGCTCTCAACGGCGTCTTGAACCATGCCCACCGACATGGTGCTGCGGTTGAGTACCCCCCGGTCGACCGCGAATTGCGCCAGCGACGCGCTCAGCGCAGACCAGCTCACTATTTTGCCTACAATCAGATTCAATCAAATCCCACATGGGAGTACCATTCCCAAGCAAGGCGACTTGGATTGGACTTCAGCATGGATCCCAGTGTCATTAATCCACACCTCGAACGCATCTGGTCGTCACCCACCGTGTCAACTCGATGAGCAACTAAACAATTTGCCCTGCGCATGTATTGGTATCGTCTAATTAATATACACCTTCTCCTTCACTCTCTCGTTGTATCTGTATTGTAATACTTACGTGGACAATCTTTATATTCGTGACCAGCCCGTCTCCAAACCGTAATGCTCGAAATCATATTAAAGCAGGAAAGCTAAACAACCGATCTACCACGCAGAGTGTTTACAGTGATGATTCCAAGCCTCTCCCGGAACTTGACCGACAAGTCGATCACAGTGAGAACAGCGGCGGGTGACTGATAGCAAGTCGTCTTTAGTAAAGCCCTCCATACCGGCGTTCAACAGACAGTCCAAGACATCTGGGTTTGTGAGCACAGGCTTGCCTGGAGCTGGACACTTGTGCAGCCTCTTCTTGTCAGCAAGCACGAGACGATCACAGCGAAGACACTGGCGGAACATATTCAGGTATGCCATGGTATGGACGCCCGCGGGGTACCGCGACGCAAAGTCAAGCAGGGCTGACATATTTGAAGGCGGAAGGCTGAAAGGATCGAAGATGCGAATGGTGTTGTTGCGGAAGAAGGATTCGTCCAAACTCAGGCCTGAAGAAAGAAGAAGATTAGCAATTTGGACGGTGGGGATGACCTGAACATGCCTTGACTTCTCGAACTCTCCTCAATATCTGAAGTATGCTCCACATAGGCAGCTAAGTTGTCCGAGCTCGGGGCAGGGGGCCAAAAAGCCCACTCGTCGGGTTGGGCGACCCCGTCCTCAAAGACTTGAGAAGAAGGTGTGGAGGCACGGCTGCGTGCACAATCGGCGTTCGAGATAGTGCCTGCCGGCTGATGATCTTCTTCAAAGTCTGGATATACTTTCAAGCTCGATGCTAAAGAACCATGAGAGAAACGTCGGACATACCGCCATGATCCTTCGTCTCGTTGCCGGTCGGTATGTCCATTGGTTCCTGAGACTCAGTGGCTACGTCTTCATCACGAGCTGCGATAAGGAAGACGGTGAGAACAAGCACAACGCGATCTGAGACGACAACCATACCAATGTAGGGACTCAGCAACAGACCCCTAACGGGCGTAGTTTCCTCAACCTTTACTCTGGTTGGGGTATCAACGGCGCGGGGGGATCCTGAACGAGTGGTGTCGTGAATTTCAAGTATGGCAAGCGCATAGGAGTGAAGTACCTGCATGCACTGGGGAGGGAAGGTGGTAGCCACGATCGGCGACCTTTGGGCTGGACGTCTTGAGTCTTTGCAGTTTCGCAGGAGCCAGAAACGGATTCGACGCGGTTTCGCGAAATTTCGCAGGGGGTCGATGGGGCCGTCGACTACGGCGCGGCGACTTGCTCGTGGTGGCTGTATGTATCGTCATCAAGAGAAGTAGTCGCAAGGGATGAGAACTGAGGATGGATTGTCTTCATTGGTGCAGCCTTTTATACAGAGGAAAGGGGCTTTGGATGGGAAAAGATCGGCGTCGTGGTAAAAAGTGAAATTACAAGCTGACGCCATGATTGTCCTGGCTCGTCTTCCCACCCACCATATATGGTATGTCGCAACGAGTCATATGATAGTTGGACAAAAACCATCCATCATGTGATGCCTGGGAGTTTTGATCCATCAGCTCAGTACGATGCTTCTCACAAGCTCTTGCAAGACGCTCGTTCCATCTCAAATCGTCTATTAAAGGGATGCCACCCATGAGCGAAATGCCTAAACTTTCGCCGACCCTTTTTCTCGCCCCTCACACAGCTATTTAATCGCATGCCTCGTTCTGAACAAATTGGATTGCCAGATGCACAGTGGGTTCCTTTACTATTGCAGCACTTATTGGTTCGCTTATTGGCTTTCCATACTTGGTCCAGAAATGACGACTCCCAACGTTCCCTCAGGGGTGCTGGCCATTCGAGTAAGAGGAGGGCCCAGGATCGTTCGTCTGAGCATTTGCACGGCAACGAGCAGATCACCCTCAGGGGGAGGGACAAACAGGTTGGAAGGAACACTCGAGGTCAGAACGTCACCTTCGCTAGGCGCGTTCATTTTGAGGAGCCGAAGTCTGCTGATGAAGGTCCGTCCTTTACCTGCTCGATAGATGGACGTCTCTCACCGTTCGCAGCCTCAACTGATGCCGAAGAGGAGCAAGCCTCGGGGGTTCCTGCTGTTGATCCCGTCCATACATGCGTCCGACCACAAGTCATTCACCTCAGTTCAGAACTTTCTGAATACCTGAGGCCAACGGACAAACTGCGAGCCAAGGTTGACTCCAACTTGACCATGGCCATCTCTCTCGATGATCCTTCCCTCAGGATCGTTCATGAAATCCGGGGTGGTTGGTTTGGCTTGGCGCTCTTCATGTTCGGGTGGGCCAACGGTGTGGTGTTTATGATGGCGATTGTTCTGTTCGGGGCAGTTATCATGTCTCCAGCAGGCGATAGCCTTGGCCGTCTGGCCACAGGCACCCTTGAATAAACTATTGTAATGGCGCGCGCCGATATATCGCACCATTGTTTGGTTAGAAGCACTGTCGTTACCTTTGCGATATCTACCTCAATGCAATGTTGCCCGTTCGTCTGCCTCCTGATGCTAGATCTGACCAGTTCGGCGGGAAGGAACTGAGCGCGGATCATATTTACAAAGGCTTATGCTTGGGTTAGGGCTTGCATGATAGCAGCATTGACGCGCCAGACATGATATGGCTCGTCTACCTCCAACCTCAATAGTCGAACTTTCCAGCGAACGAGCGGTCTCTTACTGCCATTGATAATACGTCTCTGCCATATCGAACTCAAGCAAGTCAAGAATACGCGACAGTTTATCCTTCCCCACTTCACCGCATGGAACCCGTTCGCAACCTAGACGTTGATCCGCCTTCGTGGTCCAGAGAGGACTCGGCTTTTCTGCGCAACTACCCATGGGATGACACGGTCCTGCTGGCCGGACCTGCCCACAGCTTGGAGAAGCACTTTCCGCCGCAACAGAGTGATGGTGATGTGGTAAACCCGGTTTTACGATCGCACCGCGGTCACAACCATGGTGCTGTCGGAGCTGAAGCTCAAACTATTGAGCATTTTCTTCAGGTACTTTCATATATAGCTCCATATCTTGAATAGATCCGCTGACATATGCGTGGTGAAGCCGCTCATCCGTATATTTCTACGTTATGAAGCCCATGACGTGCTGTCGCCGCATGGCCAGGCCCACGAAAGGATGATCCAGCAACTCATTCTATCAACGGCGGCTAACACTGAGCTCATGGAATGCCCCGAGTCCAGTGCTATTCTCCAAAGTCACAGGATCACCAAAGGAACACAGGCTTCCAACGTGCTCTGTCGCTATATTGCTCTGCTGAGAGTCTTTGATGTCGCGTCAACGTTGGAGGGCCGGCAGCGCGGTGCTAGGATTGCGAAGTGGCATGGGTGGGAACCTGCAGAGAACCCGGTACGTTTGACCCATCATGGATTGTTGTACCAGCGCTAATAATGCAGGATTTTAAGGCGCTTAGCCATCTTTCGGATGTCCAATCTCTTCTCCTGAAAGCAAAGCAAGCTTTGAACACGTTTGCGGCGCCTTCTGATGACGCGAACCGAACAGAAGAATCCCTCACTACAATGCCCCTTGATACTCCTCATCGAATCATGAAGGAATTGGCTCATTCCATGACCAAAGCCAAAGGATGCCAGATTGTCAGCAACATCCTCCTGGCGTCTCTCCACTTGTCATGGCTCTTGTCTGTACGTTCTCATAAAACTCTTGTGTATTTATCAGCTGAACCTTCTCATCAGGGCAACATTGACATACCGGACACCTTCTCACACGCCATCCATTCCGTAACCCCCGCTATGGCCAGGGAAGCAGAAATGTCAAACGGCAATGTCGACGCACCGGAGGCCTTTCGACCAGGCGCCCTAGATCTCGCAGCGCTTACTGAGGGGGAGAGAGCAGAGCTTTCAAACTTGCTCTCAGAGAAAGACTCGCCCTCGAAAATCCGTTTTCCACTTATCTACTCGTTATTCATCTCACCCCTGTTTCTTCTCCGTGCGTGTTGCACGTGGAAAAGAAGTATGGATCGACTACATTTGCTAACGGTACGGCTCTCAATGTTGGGTTCTCCAAACGTTCGGCTATGTCCTGACATGGGTTATCTTTGACAGGCCGCGATTCACATGGGAAATGAAAGACCTCCAGTAATCGCAACAACTGAGAGAGTCATCTTTTCCGTTGTGTTTGGAATTGCCAACGGCACCATGACTGCTTGTGGTGGGGTTCAGCAGCTGATCACATCCATACCTTGGGAATCTATTGCAAATCTCCCTCGCGAAGTATCAGCATGGTTCATCCTCCCTGCAACCCCCCCCCCTCGCACTCAATCCCTCGGGCTTCCAATCCCGGACATCGCTTTCTTCCCCACATACTCAACTTGCAGCATCCTTGTCGAGTGCATCTTCGGCGCCCTCCACATCAGTGAATGCAGACGTAACTTGGACAGGCTCACTTGGTCCCAGGTCACCTCTCGCCAGCACCCCTACTGTTGAGGCTCTTCAGGAATTCGCAATGCGTATTCAATCCGCTGCTATCTCCGCCAGTATTGGGTCGTCTTTGCCTCAGTCAGTGGTGGTGACGGTCGCATTAGCCGCATTGGGCCTTAACCTTGACGAGCGGACAATTCAGCAACTCATTTCGGGTTTGCCCCCCTCAACGAACGCCGCAATCATGCCACCACAAGCGCCATTGACATCAGACGGTGCTACCCAGGCGCTCCCTCCTGCCAGTGTGCATTCAGCATCCCAATCGTCACTACCAAGCATCCCCAACATCGATATGCAACAAACACCTGCAACCTCAGTCACTTTGTTTCCTTCGTCTTCACTCTCGTCCGCTCCCCCCACCTCTAATCAAGACGTGCAGGCCACTACAACCTCGCCTCCTCCTTCACTGCCGCCAGCACCATCTTCAGAGTCCAGAAGGTTCAATGAAACTGGAAGTGGCCCGTCGCAGACCTTACCTGTTGAAGGTACTTGCGAATCTATCTCTGTGCTGACCCTTAAGTTAACGTCTTCAATCTCATCAGACCCGAATGCGTCACGCACCGAACTTGAAGACAGCGCTCTGAACTTGTTGGATCTACCTGCACCGTTGGAATTGGGTGATCTTGCCCAGGCCTTCACCCCGGCAGGTTCACCACGACCGCCATCACGGGACATTCTCGATGTTGACATGCAGAGCACACCGACTTCCTCGACCCTTTCGTCTCCGTTGTCTTCACCGCCGTCGACACCTAGCGTCCCCGACGTTGATCTTGACGATATCGCACAGGCGCCGGCCCCAGAGCCAGAGTCCCAATCGAATGCTGATTCGAGCGATAAAGGCGAGGAGTCTCGAGCTGACAGCCCCAAGCCTAAAGACGACCCCAAAGCGCCTTCGAAGCCGCGGCGCAAACCTCGCTCGAAACGGGCCCGAGCACCCCCGCACGAAGAAGAAACCGTTGAATCAATGGGTGAGAACTCCGACTTTCGACCCCCAAAGAGAGCAAAGACGGGCTCAGAGCCACCAACTTTCGACATTTCCACTGGCCTCGTGAATTTGAAGACTGCATCCTTGTCAAGCTCGGGGAATTCCCTCGATACAGCCATCGTGGTTGATCGAATTATGGTGGGCTTCCCCCTCCCACTGATGGTTGCTTTATTCAACTGATCCAACTCCAGGATGCCACCCGTACAATGGGCCCACCCGAGAAGACCAAGTTCCTCAGCCGCGATCAAGATCCTAAGGTAGCCCACCCACAAATTCGAGCTACTGATGTGATACGCTGACCCTGGAGATTTGTCACTCTAGAAACCAAAGAGGCATCCTCCTAATATGCCAGAGCAAGGCTATACATTCTATGGCCCTCGTGGCAAAGCTTTCACCTGGGAACCGCGCTTCTATGTACGGCATTGTTCTTGTGTCCTGGTTTATAGCTAACACGTCCTTTTGTCCAGGGTGCGGATGTCACGCTCTTCGAAGACTGGGTCTCGGCGATTCAGGCAAACGTCTGCTCCGGCAAACCTCTCCATGTTTCTGACCCAGACAAATCTTTGTTCCTGGTCATGGATGAGGTCGATTATAATGCTCTTCCTGTGGAGCAAAGGCGCGACGTATGGGCTAAGCAAGGCAAACTAGCAATCATACAAACCAACTGTCAGCAAAGCCAAGCCGTCCAGTTCGATAATGGTGGGATGGCCACGCTTACAGGTAGGATCGACGTCCCAATTGAAGTCCAAGGTACGTCAATTCATCTGTTCGACATCTCTTATCCTGAAGGGGTTTGTCTGGAAACCATAGATCAGTCACAACCACTCGGGCCCTTTGCCAATATCTCAAGAGCAAGGTCTCGTCGCACAACTCTTCAGGAGCTGGTTGAATTGTCGGACATTCCGATCGAGAAAGGGCCCATCATCAATGCCCTCAACTTGCCTTTGACTCCTGGTCTGCGCCCTGAGCAGAACTTCCCTTTCTCAAGTGAACACGTCGCGTGGCTGCGTACGCTAGGCAATAGCCTTTGCTTCAACGATTATCCTACCAGTCACACGAGATGGAGCTTGGTTGCTTTCGATGGCGCGCTACATTATGCACACATCGACTCCGATGGCTTTGGGACATGGGTAGAGGTCAAGCACGGCTTGAAACTGTGGGTTATAGCACGTCCTAAAAAGGGCGCAGACGAAGAACCCATTCCATCTTTCGGAGACATCAACGGCGTCTTGAGGGCCTTCGGGGTTGGTGACAAACCAAACAGCAACTGGGACGTTGAGGCTGCGGTGTTGGAACCTGGCTCTCGACTGTATGTTCAGACTTTTCTTTGATGGATGAACTACTCACTCAATATCTACTCCAGGATTATGGCTCCTAACACGATGCACGCCGTTTGGACAATGGAGAATTCGATTTGTTATGGCGGCCACTTCTATTCCGTTGCGACCTTGCTTCCAACCGTCATTGGGGTAATCCACGCCTTCATTGGAGAAGCGCGCTTAACAAATACGGACCACTTCCCATCAAGGCTTCTCTTGCGTCGAATGGTCCACTTCTTTCACTACAGTTTTGTTTGTCGGGGCGGTTTAACCGCCGAGTCAGGTGAGCTTTGATTTGCCTTGAAATAACCCTGCTGACGTTGCTGCAACAATAGCTGATAAGGAGCACCTTCCCAACTTTGAAGACCCTGGCATGTTTGCCGGTACATTCGCTCTCCTTTACCTCATGGAACTGCAGAACGTCCTCGACTTCCGCTCCTACATCCCCCCAAACGACGACATATCAAGTGTCTGGCATCGCATTTCGGCGGGTAGCATGGCCTTTTGCGATGTTAATGCCATTCCGCATGAAGAGAGGCTGGAGTGTATTTATACACGTGGTCTAGCTCTCGAGTTAGCAACCTGGGTCTTCTGCCACTATGATATTCTCCCCCAAACAGGGCCACACGCCAACCAGCCGCTGCTCGATCTCTGGGTCGACTTCTACTGGCCCAACCTTGCACATTTTATGGTCGCCATCGATGTCTACAAGGCTCGCTATCCCCACGGCATCACCAAAGAGCGTGGAGTTAGCATTGACGCATTCCGCCAACAGGTCAACTATAGTATCGACGGCCGGGAGGAGCTAGAATCCGCTCGCGAAGCAATTGACCGACTCAGTATCAAATCTATCGCACCGCCATTCGCCTATTCCATTGTCAAGCGAGAGAAGCCGCATGCGTTCCTCCGTGAGTGTTTTAAAGCCAGTACACACATCCATTCTGACTGCGTCACATTCTTAGGGGACACGGCAAACGAATTGACGGCCAATGGCTACCGTGGAGGGGATAGGATCTACATCGAGGCTTACAAGGAAGCGCTTGCCTTTCAGGCTCACAGACGCCGCGCGGAATAATCACATCGTTGAACAATATTTTTCATTCACTACCGTCGTACGATCGTTTTTCTTTGTGTTGGCTTTTGCAGTTTTCCTCCTTACTACTTCATAGCAATTTTCTTGTCGACTCAGGATCTTCGGTTGCGCAGCGTGTGAACTTTAATTTAACAGCCAATGTGCTGGCAAATGTGGGTCCCTCCAACCGCGGGAACATTGCTTTGTCGTGGGATATGAGGCAAATATCTCACGAAACTTGGGATTGGACCCACACCCCTAGTATCTTACCTCTCTATTTAACGCGATCTCATCCCATCTACCATGCAGCGCCATCCACCACTGACTAATCCTTATGGCGGACAAGGAAAATGTGCAACTGACCCCCCGCAGGCAGCGTTATGGAGTCGCTCAGCAAAGGTGCGGTGGTGGCGGGTGTTGCCCCCCGCCCAAGCTGAATGCACTGGAACTTGGTCCCAGGAAACGCGGGTAAGATGATCTTATGCGGTAGCAGAACACTCCCCGTTTAATTGTGTTCAGCTCCCCCACAGATCCACTGGTTCACCACGGACGACATTTTGGGCGCTCTATCTATGCTTTCGTGAACATCTATGCTCTGATAATTAACGGTCTTGCAGCAGAACAGGCAGACGAGGACGATATTCCCGACGAACCCCAGTGAGTTTCTCAAGTTTTTTGGATCACGATTCTGAAACTACCCACTCTTGGTAGAGCCAGACGCGAAGTTCGAGTTTACCAGAAGCTTCTGAAGATGGTACCATCACTTCATGAACGCCTTGTGGAAGCCAGTGAAGAGGAAGTCATGGCCGTCTCTGCTATGGTACGATCTGTAGATCTCTCCGCCCAAGTATCGCTAACCCGCGGTATTAGATACAGAAGGGGGCAAACAGTGCCCGTTCGGACGATACGAAAACACTCAAGAGTGCAATCGTCGATTGGATCACTCCACCCGACGGTCAGCCTTTGAACCCGCCGATCGCCCGCAATGTGAAAATGGACCGAGGGTTCTTGCACCCTCGGACAGGCTTTCTGCTCTGCCCAGTAGATCTCAACTGGCAAGACGAAGAGTACGGCCCTTCTTCCTGCGTCCATACCGCCACTAACTGACAGTCCTAAGGGTTCGAAAACAGCTGCGGGACAAGGAGGTGGTGGTATCAGGAAGGTCCTGGCCTATATTCCTCTACAAGGACGAGCAATATGATGAAAACGAGCCGTGGTCTGGTTTGCTCCGCCACAAGTTACTGGTGAAGGTAAGCAATTTGGCGTTTAAGTCAATCGCTGCCCATGATGCACCCCGTGTAGGCATATAAGCACATTTTTACATCGCCAAGCTCCGTCGAGAGGGAGGTGAAGGCAACACGCTCGGGTAACGCAAGAATCCACGGAATGACCTCCGTCACGAGAGCCTCCCTCGCTTACATCTCGACTCAGGTGACCTTCCTTGTGCTTCTTGCCCTTCTCAACACTCAATTTGGCGTGACAGGTTCGCTTTGCTTTGACATCGGCATCTATTTTCTCCCGCGCGGACACGGAGACAGACTCGGAAACCTTCTACAACAGCGTTCTGGATTTGCTTGAAGACCCGGAGGAGCAGGATGAAGTTCAGGACCTTTTGGGTTGGTGGAACAAGTACGTCCCCTAGCTGGTTCATCTTTGCTACTTCTAATCACATACGTTAGGCGAATCTTCCCATCGTTTTCCAGCACGAAGCAAACTCTCCCGGCCAACAGTGCATTTGCCAAAATAAAAGATAGGAGGGCTCGCTTGAAGGAAGTAGCTCAGCAGGAGGCTGCCTTACGCGCCTCGACATCCGCTGCATAACATGATCTAGTCTCGTTCGTGACGTTCCATGAAATCTATTTAGATCACCTATTGTAACAGTTCCTAATTTACATTGTCTATCGTAATCGCGTTCAATTATGACATTTCCCAAATTCATTGACTGAATGCCGGCCGACTGTCGCTCCGATACCATGGGGTCGAAGGGGTCAGTAATGTGCGCCGCGTACGGACTGCAAGTAATGTCACAAACAGGGCTCTTGCCATGGAAGTCACAGGGCATGGTAGGAACCGTCTATCTTTAAACAACTTAAAGCGACTTGGCACGAATGCTGCGGTGAACAAGCGTTTCAGTAATGCGGTCCCTTATGTCCCCTACAAGGCTGACCACGCATAGTAGCCTGAGCGCTAGCGGCAGAGGCTCTGGATATTCTCATTTCCAAACGTGCTGCCGCCCAAACCCATCACCCCCAACACCTAAAGGGCTTTTACAGATTGGAGAAAGTGAGCTTACTGACTCAGCCGCTGTCAAGGGTCATGAGTGGGCCGGACGGTCGATTTGAAGGGAAATATCGAACGTGTCAAGTACAGGCGCCACTTTTGTCCTTCGCGGGACTGAATTTGTGCTGATCAGGCTTTGCCAGGGCTTGCCAAACCGCCCACGATGCGATCTTCTCACAACCTCGGAAACAGACGGCAAGGCCGATCACCGTGTGCCACACTGTGATAGCCGATACTGACGGATCATTATACACAGAGCGGCACAGGCTGGGCGCTGGTTGAAGCATCGAACGGCCGGATAATCGTCGTTGGGCTTGTACGGCGCTTGTCTCTTATGTCAGTACGAAGGCGTTGGCCATTTTGGCCGCAATTCGCGGGCCATATTGTCTCCGATATTTACTACGTGTTGTAGAATACTGAGGCCCCATGGGACGCTCTTCTCATCAACTACCAGGACATCAAGACTGCCAAAGGTGACGGATTTCGCCGTCAATGTCGGTGTATGCTTTGAGTTTTCTGTGACCAAAGCCCTTTGTAGGTTTCTTCAAAGATCATAGACATCACACCGTTTTGAGTGAGAATATGCCCCAGACTGATATGGCTGGTGCAATTCTCAATGTATATTGACACTTACCTTGCTGTATCAGACCCTGAATAAGGATTATAAACATTTTTTCATTGACAACTCTTGATCGAGTTTTGCAAACGTTTCTCAGAGATGACCAGCAAACCTTATATCCCCTGATGGGTGCTGCCAGCTGTACTGAGTCCGAGTCTGCCACATCATGTCATAGTAAACTCGATAGCTTTGCCAGTTTTGATCTAGTAGGGACAATTCTTTGTGCGTTCAAAAGCGGCGAGCCACAGCTTTCGAATGATGTACACCATTGGGTGTCAGGACATGATGAAGGCAATAATCAAGCGCAATACATGCATCCAATTTGTTGTTCTATTGATTTCCAGCGCTTTCGCTCATTTCTCATTCGTTTGTAAAACGAAATATATATTCTAGTAGCTGTGACTTTTACGCTTCGAATGATATATATTTCGTCCCTATTGACCGACTAGCGCCCTTACAACTTGAGATTGAAACATCACTAACGCAGCATCGGCCCATGGGCGCTTATCAGTATTCAAACAATATATCAAGCACACAAAAGCCCCGAAAACCTTGGCGGGCGGCATCTCTTAGCACTCTCTCACGCAAAGCCAGAAGACCAAATTGGGAAACGTCGGTCAACGCGCTTCGGACTGTGGCTGTACTGTGGCTGTATCGGAAAGCGGGGACATTTGCTTGGCATAAAAAGCTGAGGGTAGACTGCACCCGAGTCAAAATGCCTCGGAATTACGCTCCCACTTTTCGACGACCAGTTACCTTTTCGGTTGTCCACGTTACAGATCGGTCCAGGCATTTGGCGCAGCAAGAGAGACTTGCAAAGCCTGTGTACTGCGTCAGGATCAAAGGCAGGAATAAAATTCCTCACCCTGACCTCGACACCTAATTGGATCTTGAATGACGATTCCAATATCCTCGAGGATGACGAGGATTCCACAATCCCCCTTCAGATCCGTCGGACCATGCTCGGCAAGGCGTTCCCAAAGCTGGAGTGCCTCGTGTTGAAGGGCGAGATAAACAAATTCAGCAACCTCGTGCATCCTACCCTCACGTCTATCGTCCTTGAACAGTCTGTCGAGATTGAAGAGGTTGGCGCTTATATGCAGCTCTCTTGGTTTTCACAGCTCGCACAACGATTCACTGCTTTGCAGGAGCTTGTCATCGCCCCGCATATCATTTCCCGCACAACAGATGGGGTTTTGGTGAATCTGACCTCCCTCAAGCGTTTAACGCTTGTGGTGAAACGAACCCTTATCAACTTGATCCCATGCCTGGTCTGTCCGCGCCTCAGGTGGGTGCACCTCATCGGGCAGCAGTCTTGGGGATCTGAACTCCCCCATCCATTGGTAGAAGAGCTGGTGGCGCTCATCAAAAGGTCGCAAGCCTCCCATTTCACTCTTCGGGTGACCGAAAATGACAGGGATGGCCGCGATACGCTGTCCAGCTTCCTTCTGTCGCCATCGGTCCCTATCCACCGGCTGGATATTCCATCGGTCTTCTCGTTACCAGGCCGTGCAGAGGGCGGATTGTTTAGGTTTTACAATCTCCCTTCTTCCCTTCGCGATATCTACGTTCGAGGGGAGCCCGTCCAGGACGACATTCCTTACCACGGGGAGAAATCTCCTACCGAGCATTTGAAACATCTTGGCCCGTCTAACTTCTTAAATCCGCCACGGATTCAAGGCTTGGATTTTGAAGCCGACTTTAGCACGACATCTTGGATGGGAGACGCATTCCTGCGCGAGCCTTCAAACGGCCAAAGTCATACCGACATTCGACGCAGCAGTGGTGACGAAATTCCTCATACAATCGATGTCTATGCGCCTGGCCTAGGGATGGAAGCGAGGGAGCTTGACTCGTACACGACGAGTGCCACTGGGGAAAGTGTTAACTTCCGCTTTCATTGCGCTACCGAAGAGTGGATAGACGATGTCCTATACAGGGACAATCCTGTCGTTTGCGACGGATACGAAGCGATTGTCCAAAGATTTGTGCCTGCGCGGACCAGATTCAGACCGTTCGAAGTATCTAGGCAGCCATCACAGGAGTCGATTACATCTGACGACTAGAGTTTACAGTATTTATGGATGTCCTTGGCAATATTCCAACCGTTGCGGGCTGAAAGCATCTTCTGGTTCTGTAACGACGATCATGGGGCAATGCACAAAAGCACAATCGGCGCGTGACGTCATCATAGTCCATTAATAAATCGCGGGGCCACCGTCACCGTGACATCATCGCTCGCCACCCACGAAATGGCAGCAAAGCAGAACCTCTGAGGTTCGTCACAGTGCGAAGATCCGTGCTTTATCTTTCGGAAAGCACTGTGACGTAAAGCTGCGGCAGACCTGGCCGGACATGTAGGGTATATAAAGCTGGCCATTCGAGCTTTGGAAGAATCAGAAACCAATCACCCAAACCACTCATCTAAACCAACTCTCAACACTATACCACTCACAAGATGTCCAGCGAGCCTAGGTTAGTACATCCTTCACATTCCAAGGAAAGCGGATTACTGACATTTCTCGACAGCAAATTGACCGGCCAGTTCCACAGCACCAAGGGCAACGTCGTTGAGGCCATTGGCAACGTCACTGGTGCTACCACCTGGCAGCAATCTGGCAAGGAGGAGCACGCAGCAGGCGAGGCCGAGTACAAGGCTGCCCAGGCCAAGGGCTACGTTGAGGGTGCCATGGACCGTGTAGGAGGCAAGAAGGACTCCATCGTCGGTGCTGTTACCGGAGACCGCTCGCAAGAGACCGCTGGTGAGTCAACCCATCCATCCAACAACGATGACCATAAGTTCTGACACGGTTTTAGGAAACCTCCGCCAAGACAAGGGCGAGGCCCAGCAAGAAATCAACAAGCCATGAGCAACACGAGATTAATATCTAATCTGTACATTATATACCCACCTACTTCCATGTAATCTAACGGGTCACGACTGAAACGAAGGAATTGCCACATCAGAATCTTATACCTCGTTCCTGCTGAACAAAAAGACGGATGCCTGAAGTCCCTGAGGACATGGTTCATCAGGCCTGCACTTTAGGAAGCGTGACTCGCGAAAGCAATTTGTTCTTCGACCAACTGAAAAGATTAAGCGCCCGGTTGGGGTGAAGCCGAAACGAATCAATGTCCCCATCCTTGTACGAATGAGCAATTCTCTCAGAACGTTGCGACTTCAGTAGCAATGCCCATCTGGAACATACCGGGCAAGATTTTCCCAGCATCCCGTCAGAATTCCAGTGTTGGCGCTCCCCGTGCTCGGTCGATGAAAAGCCTGATAAAGACACATAATCTATACCGGCAAAGTGAAAGTACACGTCTTGCTCAAGATAAACCACTCCGACCCAAGCTGTTGATATAATTGTCCCATTCGTCAATACTAAGGCAACGGTGTGAGCAAAGACATTCGATTCCGGTACACCAAGGAAAATGACGCTCACCCATAAGCAATAGGCGCCTGATTCCATGCCGTCGTTGTCGCCCCCTCACCCATCCCAGCCCCAAACACAAGATCATTCCCAAAGATCGGATCTATTTGATCTGTAAACGCAGGCGTCTGATGCCCCGATCCAGAGTGGCTGTCTTGTCGTTGTTGGTAAAGCATATTGGACCCAAGGCTCGGATGTAGGTTTGAGAAATCGAAGTTGAATGGTGTATCGTTGGGTAGTTCTGCAAGGCTGAGCGCAGAATTTACCGGTTCTTGGGAATATATAGAAGGACTTGGTGTTGAATAAGGAGAGTTTCTGGTGAAATCCAACGAGTTTCCTTGATGGTGGCTGGCAGATCCATTAGCCGGAGGATTGTGAGGCGGCGACACCATGGCGGGCGTGACAGTAGGTTGAGGTGCTTCTGGCGCATTCCCTTGAACGTGCACGCTTCGCACTGAGCGAAACTCGGTTAACATGTCACTGTAAGGGATGGCGTAAGGACTCAGATGTTCATAGCACAGAAAAGAAGACGTACACCATACGAGCTGCGCCATGCCACCTGAAACTGAATCAGCTTGCTGGCGTCGTAGTTCCAGCATCGGGCTTACCGATTCTCTGCCCGCCTAATGTAGCTCAAGCAGCTTTCAACGCTGGTATTACAGGCTGTGACTTCTTCCTGAGTCACAAACTCCCGTTGGGCCCACAGACTCGTAATGAGAGTAAGAGCCGAAGCGAACGCTGCCATCTTCAAAGCCGATCAACTAACGAGGAAACAATCAAATAAGCAAGCAACGCTCACTAGGACATGTGCGTTAATAGTTCCACCACGAATGCAAACCGCTTCAAGGATGTGACTGCAGTTTATCGCCTCTTCTCGGCATATCTCAAAGGATGCCGAGGTCAGAGAGTTGGAGTTGAGCAGTGGGCGGTGGGTTTGGATGCGTGCGTACGCAACTGCGGAATGAAGGAACATGGCCTGGTTGAAGAAGAGACGGTTGCGGGATTCGGGATCCCAATGCACTAGTCGACATCAAACCTTGTTCAACTGAAGGCAGAGAAAGGACTTACGATGCGGGGGGTAATGACTGCCTCCATGCCACGAGCGAGGCGTCAAGCTCAGTAACAACCCGCAGTTGCCAATTCTCGCCAACCAAGCCATGTATGATGCGATACTTCTTCGTAGAATAGAGCGTCCGAAGCATTGAGCCGATGATGTCGCAAAGGCGAAGGTTGCAAATGAACGCAGCCATGTAGGAAGGTCGCCCGAGAGGCTGGACAAAGTTGAGGTTTGTCTCTCCCGTTTCCCAGAATTCGTCGTCGCATTGGATGGGATAGTCGACATCAATGCTAAAAAGGGTGCTCAGCCAGAGAGCAGATTACGTTCATGCCTTACTCACTCTTCCGCGTAGAGAGCGCTAGGCCGCCCCAACAATAAGCTCATCGTACGATCCATTGCCACCAGACACCAAAATGCCCGTTTTCTGAGTTCCATCTCCTTGGTGGGCCGACCTCTGATTCCCTGTCGCCTGTGAAGACCACTGTCCTGAGCGAGGCGAAGACCTAGACCAGCAAGACTCCAGGCCGTCTGGTTCATCGAAGTACCCTGGAAGTACATCGCAGCCAACTGCGTCAAGTCAGCTCCTGATGAGCGCGCCAAGCGAGATGGAGACTCACAGCATATCTCTGAAGGTCATATAGGTTGGTCTGAACGAAAGATATCGAGGACGTCAGAGGAATTTGGGAGATGTACTTCCATCCGGCAGATGAATCGTCCCCGTTGATATAAACTCTTGGGTCTGTGCTGAATCTTGACCCAATGGCACACACCAGCAGCAAGGTAGCCGCGAATGAGGGATCTCGTCGGTGGAGTTGAGTGGCAACATCCCGTTCGAAAGTCAGTCGGTGCAGAACTGGAAAGATGGTATGCACATTCTCGAAGTAAAGGTGCAGAAGCGATTCCAGAAGGTCATGGTCGGGAAATGAATAATCGAAATTCTTGATTCGCAAGTAGTCCCTTTCCCACTGGAATCCAAACCACGTCAGCATCGTCAAGCGACCGAGGTGGTCTCACTTACATCTCGAAGCTCCCAGAAGATGGGCCGTTTCGTACGCGCAAAGTTGCCATCCTTGGTACCACTTCGCTCGTTCTTGAATTCCATACAGTTCTGCGCAAACAGGAACATGCTAAAAGGTAACCTTCAGACATCACTTTCGCCAAAAATTCCCAAGGATTACTAACCTCGATTTACCAAAGAAACGGTTCTCTGTAATATCGAAGGATAGATTCTTTAAGCGCTCAGCTAGAGTGACATGGGCAAGATCGTCAGGATCAGAGCCATCGTTCTCGTCCACCGCTACAGGTGAGGATGCGTTCGACTGCGATGCAGTATAGCTCGATTCATGAAGCTGGAAGGCAGCAGCAGTGCTGGGCATTTGAAACGCCGATGGGGAAGGGGAGGCGTCTGCCGGGGATGTGGGCGACGGAGCGACAGAGGGTACTCCACTCGCACTAAGAGACCTCGTATGACCGACTGCCGTACGTAGGTAGGCTTCCATGGTCTTCAGTCGATCTTCGAGAGCCTGCAAATGCCTTGCCGCTCGATGAGTAAACGCCTGAAGCAACCTGGCTGCATTCTTACATATTGGATGGTTGGGCAACTTCAATCCGTTTCTAGTACCAATTTTGTATACTGAGCTTTTGCTTGATAACCAGGAACTTGAAACGCACCTTGCGCCGGCTGGTTTCATGGGTACACTGCGTCCTGCAATTGATGCAGTTTGAACAGATGTTATTTGGTCGAATCGCACTGTCACCTGAGTACAAGTTGAGCTAGCCCTTCATGAGAAGCGCCTGCCTTGACTTGGACGTACATTTGGCTGCTAAATGTCGATAAAACAGTGTGGTCAAATAACGAAGGGCTCACTTTTCTTCTTCCTACAGGCATCGCAAGCGCCGTGCAGACGCTTTCTCTTGATTGCGCTGGAGCTCCCTGCGCGTGGCGAAACGCGCCTGCTAGGTTCTGAGTCGGAGGAGACGTTCTCTGATCTTGTTTCTGCCATTGGGGAGGTGGACATGGCTGTTGTTGGGAAACCTTTCCATCTTCATGTGCCTCACGGACCTACTACGATGAGTAAGCCAGTCAGGGGATTTCGGCCGCCTCTGCTCCCGCTGCGCCCGAGGGTGAAGATATGGAGAAAGTAGAGAATGCAATGTGGAACGATAATAACGATAGGCAGAATCCAAAGAAAGAATATTTTAGGGTGTTTATAAGCGCTGCGAACGTGAGGTCTGCTTTCACAGGCCGAGTCTGAAGTCCTGCAAAGATGATATATTTGCCATCAAAACATTGGAAAAGAACAAAATGCATGCATTGAGGAAACTGGGTAGCTGTGGATATCATAAACAGAAAGTGAATATTAGGTCAAGTAGAGATAAGGTATCATGCAAAGGGGGTATCGATGTAGAGAACAGAGCGGTGCAACTCAAGGATTGGGGTGAGGCGTAACAGGCGCAGATATCGGGACACCCTTGGTAGATTTTGGAATGGTCGGATGTCGAGCAAGAGTAGCACCCGTCCGTTGCGCGGAGATACTGCTAAACCTCTGCAGCTCCTCTGGCTTGATTGAGACGCTTCCGGCCTTGAACCTTCTCACCGTCCGACGTAGGAAGCTGACCCTGTTCCTGTAAAGTGAATCATGTACTGACTGAGCACGCGATTGGCTGGGTTGGAGACCATCAGCTGTGGCGGCGGCGGCTTCAGCGACTTGTTTGGCTCGCTTGCGCTCGCCACGTTCGTGGATCTTCTTGATGATGGTAGCGCGCATGGCGAATTTGATCCAGTCAAGAGGAACGAACCATACGAGATTCTGAAGAACGATCCGTCAGTTACACACCAGCCACCTAGAGGAGGAAGCGCACGTACCCAGACCCAAACAATTCCAATCCATCCACCAGAGATGACCTGAATATCGGTGAAACCCCAGTTCCCGTAGGCAGCGATGATCGAAGAGACGAGCTGTGCGACAGCAAACGCTCCCAAAAGCGCAAAGGAAGGTCGTTCCATGAAGAAGAAGCCGTGAGATCGAGTGACGAAGATGAGAGCTTGAGAGATGATAGCAACTTGAAGATAGACAATCATATGGAGTTGAGGGTCGTTCCTGTTGATCAGCCTACCTCTGCCATTACGCGCAGGGAAGGCGAGGGATACACCGAAAGTGCGCTCGAAGAAGTTGGTCTCGATGATGACAACGACGAGGGCGATCCTGGGGATGGAAGGCGTGAGTTGGGGGCCAGAGACTCGAGAATCACGGAACTCACGTGGAAGCAGTTAGATAGATACCATAGGCGACGGCATATGCAAAGATCTCAGGCAGATTCCAAGCATCTGGCTGCGATGAAGGCAGAACGCGGTCCAAAGAAAGGGTCATGATCGTTCCGTCGTTGAGTAGCGCAACAACCAGGATCATGAAAGGGGGAAAGTCGAACTTGTAGGTGAACGCCAGAACCGCGAAGCAAACGACGATACGGATGGTGACAGCGCAGGCGTAGATCGAGTAGTTCCTCATCCGCTGAAAGATGATCCGGGATTGGCGAATAGCATGGATGATGGTCGACAGACCAGGTTCGGTCAGAACGATATCGGCTGCACCTCGAGCAGCGTCGGTAGCACCCTCGACTGCAATTCCGACGTTCGCTCGCGAAAGAGCTGGGGCATCGTTGGCGCCGTCGCCAGTCATCGCGCAGAGATGGCCAAGTCCTTGAAGCCTCTTGACAATCTCGTACTTGTGCTCGGGGAAGACGCCCGCAAATCCATCTGCATCCATGATCATCGCATCGAGGTTCTTGAACTTGCTGTCAGGGCCAGGCCCATCCTTCAAGACTTTTGCAGGATACATGTGGTCCCCCAAACCGAGACGGCGGCCTGTTTCTTTGGCGATAGCAAGTTGATCTCCGGTGACCATCTTGACCTTGACACCGAGGGCCTGAGCGTCGTCGATTGTCTGCTTCGTGTCTGAGCGAGGTGGGTCGAAGATGGATAGCAGTCCGATCAGCTCGAATCCATTGCCCTCTGCCTCTGGGCTCTCGCCCGCGACCTCTTCAGACGCAACAGCAAGTGCCCTCAACCCGCGGGTAGCATAATCCTCCACATCGTGCTCGAGACGATCTTCTTGCTCCTCGGTTTTGTTGCGCGTACAGAGCTCGATGATAATGCCCGTCATACCCTTGGTAACACGCTTGAGTTTGCCACTTCCTTCTTCACGATAGGTGATTTCTGTGCGTTTGTCGACGGGGTTGAAGGGTTTGAAGTCGAGAAGCTTGATGCCCTCTCGGGCAAGCTTGGGATCATCGAGGGCGGAAATCGTCGCTAGATCGATGGCATCCTGATTCTCCGTACGCGAGGCGTAAGCCGCCAATAGGATGACCTGGTCAGCAGAGAAGGTGCTGTACGTCTTGATCGTACTTCGGTCGATGGTGAGCTTGTTGGTGGTGAGTGTGCCAGTTTTGTCAGAGCATAGGATCGTCACTCCAGCCAATTCCTCAATGGCAGTGATGCGAGTGACGATTGCTTTGTGCTTGGCTAGCTGGGTTGCGCCGACAGCGAGGGTGACGGAAAGGACTGTGGGCATGGCAATGGGTATTCCGCCAATGAGGAGTACGAGAATGTTGTTGAGGCCACGACGGTACTGATAGCGAAAGCCTGCGTAAAGGACAAAGATTTCTGCGATGACGAAGATTCCAATCGTGACAAGGCAGAAGGATCCGATGTAGGCGAGGATTCTCTGGAGATGGCCAGTCGTGTCGTCGTCTTGGCCCACTAGAGTGGCAGCGCGTCCAAAGAACGTGTTTGCACCAGTCGATATCACCACACCCTCAGCCTCGCCCTGCTTGCAAGTTGAGCCCCTACGTAGATAGGTCAGAGAAGGGTGAACGAAACATCGAGTTTGACTCACGAGAAGCATTCGTCACCGACTTTTTTTGTCTGTGGCAGAGATTCGCCTGTGAGAGCGGCCTGGTCGATCGAGACGTTCACGGCTTCCAGAAGGCGACAGTCCGCTGGTACAATGTCGCCAATCTTGAAAGACACGATGTCCCCAGGAACGAGATGGGCCGACTCTATCTCCAGCCATTGACCATCGCGTCGAACTTTTGCTTTGGGGGCTAAGGCGTCCATGAGTGCCTTTACAGCGTTTCCAGCATTCCGTTCCTCGTAGAATCCAATCGCAGAGTTGACAAAAAGCAAGGTGATGATGCCGACAAAATCCTCCCAGTCGGGAGGAGATCCTTGACCGTTGGATAGGATGATAGCGACGACTGCGGCCATCTCCATGACCCACGACAAAGGATTCCACATGAAGCTCAAGAACTGCCGCGAACAAGAACAGATTAGACGCGTTCTACCAGTCGAACTGCGAAGCATACCTGCAAAATAGGATTCTGTGACGTTTCCTCGAGCTTGTTGGGCCCAAAGATTCCCAGCCGGCGTTCCGCTTCATCAGAAGTCAGGCCACCCTCGTCACATTGGAGTAGCTGAAGCACATCGCCAACTTCGACAGTCTCCAGGTCAACTTTCTCCTTGTCGTACAAGTCACCTGCCGTGAGTTGGATCTGCTGGAATTCAGCCAGTGTTCAGGGATAGATTTAACCTATACTTACAGCGTCCATGTCCACTTTGGCATCTACGAGTGGCGCGTCGCGTCAGGCGATGTCAAATCTGAATCGGGAAGACGTACGCTGGGCTTTCTCCGCATGCTCTTCGAACCCTCTATACTCGCGTTTCTTCTTCTCGGGTGGGACGGAAGTTCCAGTATCGGCAGGCGGTGGCTGGCCAGTGTTCGCTGGGTTAGTCGCCTCAGATACTGCAGAGTTTGTCTGGACACTAGTGCTCAGCGATGGCAGGGAAGCACCCGACCAATGACACTCACCCGGGCACGCTCTGGGGCGACGATTCCAATCGAGAAGCTCATCCTGGAGAGCCGTAGAGGAAGAAAGAGACGCAGAGAGTCGCCAGGAATCTTTGAAAGATTTCTGAGAGAGATATTTGTGGATAGACCAATCGCTAGGCTCGTCTAGCTCCCATTTGAACGCAGCCTGATAGGCAGGATCTCCTAGCAGAACAGATTAATAGACGCTGGATCTGCATATTGAGGCGCAGAAGTTTCTGTGAGTATTATGGAATCCTAGTATGACCACCGGGAGCAGGACAAGAGGGCGCTCTTGTGGTGGTAAGCAGTAAAGAGGTGACGCGGTGACGTGACGGTCCCATCATGATCAATCCGTGTTGGCGTGTTCCGACTGAGTAAACGTGACTGAGGAAAACTGTGAAACGATATTGCATGGATTACTGGCTACAGGCTACATTTGGACTAGGAAAGAGCAGACAGCAGAAGATGGAATACTACCACCTATATAGAAGAGATCCTGCATATTCTCCCTGCAGTTCATTGCGCACAGGGCGAAAAGATCCGAATCCTCGGTTTCGCTCCAAGGTATCGAGTTTTCGCCAACCCAGTCAAAGAGTTTTTGAACGTAGCCAGCGTCCGGCCACTCAGCAACTTTGAATTCGCGAGCGCTGAACAAGCTGGTGAAGCGCTTTTTCCATGCCTTGTCCCGCACTGTGTTAAGACGCGAGAACAGGTTGCGGGAGAGCTTTCCTGAAATTGCCTTTGTCCTGAAAATATAGCGACCCTGGATGGGGCCGACTGGCTCCAAGAATGCCTTGTCGCAATATCCCAGCCGCAGGTGTTTGAGCTTATGGAGCGACTCGACGAACAAGTTGAGTGTCGAGACCTCTTTTGAGGAGAATTCGGCGTGGTTATCGTGACCAATGTAATAGTCAAACCTCTCCAGTGCTGGCGTGACGAACGCCAAGAGATGGCCCCGGTCGAGGAATGCCCTTCCCGCGTCTTGAATCTCTAGGTAGCGTAGTTTGGGCAACCGGATCGAGAACAGCCGTTGGTCGAATGTGGTCTGAATATCTTCGATTTGGTTCTCTCCAAGGTTAATGTATAGGTGAGTCAAGTTGGCGGTTTCTTGAAGGATGGAGAGCAACTCGGACTCCCTTGGAAATCGAAAGGTGGAGTCCCCATTGCAGTAAAGAGATAGATACCGCAGCGACGCCCACGGTAGTGACATGTCAAGTGGTGAGTGTGAGAAGCAGGGGTTTAGGAGGACGACTCTGGAAAGCCTTGGTGCAAGGATCGCCGCCTCACCCTGAAACTCAAAGTCCTCTAGAACAAGACTTTGAAGTTCTCGTAGATCCCACCAGTCGGAGACACCGCAGGAGAAATCGGTTTCTAGCCCGTGGATGGAAATTATACGATGGGAGTGCTTCATAAGAGGCCTCAGGGCACTCTTAGATGCCCGTACTGAGGAGGTCGGGCCTGACAGAAGGAGGTGTACGGGGAGGCGGCGTGACCGTTCCAGGAAGCCCTGTACGCAACTGAGAAAGCGATCCCCTGCGGAATCGCTCCCGAAAAGAGGTTGACAATCGATGTCCAAATGATTCCACAGCGAAGGGAATGCTATGGAAGCAGCGTACCAACGCCGACATGTTCGGGAGATGTCGACTGCGGTCGGACTGTTCTCCTCGCTTGCAAAGTCTTCTGAAGGGTCGAGTTTGATATGCTCTCCGCTGCATGCAAAAGAGAAGATTTGAGTGAGGATTTCGACTGGAGCACTGTGAACAGGGCACCGCGAAAATGGTGGGGAACTGAGGGCATTGCCTGCGTCCTTGGGAGGTGTCAAGGCTGCCATATTCCTAAGAATGCCATCAGTAAGTCATATAGAGGAAAAGGTATGGCCTACAAACAGGAGTGTGAAAGTGGTATAGGTGGTATTGGTTGTTGAAAGCTTCAAGTTCAGTGCTCTCTCGAGACTATTTAAGCTCTGCTAGCTCCAACTCTGACTAAAAAAACTTAGTCAAACGCGACGAGATCATGCCGAGTCGGAAGGAGGCCTGGAATCGACTGGAACCATCCTGTGAGGCGACTATTACACACCTAGAGATGCATATACAGTGTATTCAATAGTTACATCAAATAGGAAAATTTACATATAACCATTTACTCATGGCTTAGAAGAGCGATCATCTCTTCCAACACCTTCTTCACCTCGGAATCCTCTGTCTCTTGAATCCTCGCCTGAATCAAAGCTAAAGCGGTGTTGCCTTCGTTGTCTTTGAGACTTTGGTCAATGTCCTGTATCCTAAGAAGATCCTGAAACATTTCCACGTCAAAGGTACTGCCCACGCTTAAGCTTGCAAGCATCAGCGCAGTCCGTCCTTCTGGATCCCTGGCGTTGATTTCAATGCCAGGGTGGTTCATCAATATCCATGCTGAATCTTTTTCAGGTAAAGAGACTGCCTGCATGAGTGCCGTTTTTCCGTCATTATCTCTCGCGTTGGCATCAACCCTGGGACTTGAAAGGAGGAGTGACACCATGCGCGTTTTGCATTCTGGGATGGCTAGCATCAGAGCCGTCTTGCCATCTGCGTCCCTCGCATTTGGATCAAGGCCAGGAAGGCTCAAGAGGAGATCCCCGACTTCTGGCTCCCTCGCAAGCATTAGAGCTTTGGTGATGACTTCGCTCCCGACATCCACACCAGGAAGCTCCAGGAACCGACGCATGGTTCCCACATGTCCCCCATAAGACGCCCATACAAATGCTGTGCGACCGTCATTATCCTCTGCGTTGACTTCGATGTTTGAGAATCGAAGTAGCCAGTCTATTGCCTCATCAAAGCCAGAGCATGCAGCGATCATGAGGGCCGTGCGTCCCGTTGCAGTGCGCTCATTGATGTTCCACTCCCCTCGAAAGGCCTGGAGCGCGTCTTCCTTATCTGCGACGTCCTTGAAGAGACCGAGGAAATCGAAGTGGTCTTCAACGCCTGATATATTGTCTGCCGATGAGAGTGTGACGTTTCCGTTGTCGTCCACCATGTCGTTAAAGATCGACAACATATTGTACCAGGCGGCGACGTGAATTGGCGACATGGCGACGTCGAATGCATAATCGGCATCGTCGCCGATGACCTGCAGCATGGGGTATGGGCAGGAGGACAGAATGAATCTGCGGGTAGAACAAATGTCTATGGCGGACGTTGGTAGCTGTAGCGCCTCCTTGCAATGATGACCCAAGTTGAGCCAGGCGTAATGATAGAAGGGGGTACTTGGAGGATACGTGTTCCATGGCCTCCATTCCCTGAAGCCCGACAAGATCAGAGTCCAGGTGCGCGATTCGAGCAAACCCAGTGAGGTACGTCACGCATGCCTCAGCCAAAAGTGCATGCGGGCTGCCAAGTTTGTTCGGGATAAGGGACTCCAAGGCATCCTGAGCAGTGTAATCTGCCAAAGCGTTATGACCCGAGAAGCGTTTTAAGAAAGGCACGACTCACGGATTAATTTAACACGAGTCTCCTTCACAGAGACGATCTCTCCGTCATCCAACGTGTATATGTTTCCAGGATCCTCAGCAACAACTAAACCAAAGCACACCGAGATCAGTGTTTCTTCGTCTTCCATAGCATCCACATCGAAAGGACTGTTTCCAGTATGAGATGATACAGCGTTCTTGATGGCTTCCAGAGTCAAGGGGTCTTTCGCATAAACCACCCAGCAGAGGACTCTCTTCGCAAGATCCGCGAGCTCGCCGGGCTGCGAAAGAATTCTCTCCAAAGTTAGAGAGTACATCTCGTTGAGGCTGATCGGCAGTCCCTCGAGCTTCTCCATGACACTTTTTCGGGTGGTGCAATGACGAATCATCTCGATCTGGAGTGAAGCATGGAGAAACCTTGCATCTCGAAGGTAAGGCTCTAGCCATGTTGGATCTTTCACCACTCACATTCCATTTGCAGTATCCCGGATTTTTGAGACCACTTCATCTTTGATGCCGTGCTTCGTGAGGAGTTTGTGTAGCCTGCTGTTTTCTTGTATTTTCTGGGAGACTAGGCGCTCGATGTCTTCGGTTGCCGCAGCGACTTTGAAGAAGGTTGCGTCTGGGATGAGGTCCTCCAGGAACCCAAGGGGCCTCGTGGTGACCAAAAGATTGCCGGGCAAAGACTTCATCGTGTTGAGTAACGTTTCTTGGGATTCGAGGACTGCCTCGTCCAAGCCATCTAAAAAGCAGTTGTATGCTTCGAACTGTCCAATGAGTTCCGTAAGTAGAGTCACAAGTTCCTTCCGACTTGGTCTGGTTTTGCGGAGTGAGTGGCGGGCGTGCAGCGGCTCGATGAAACGCGCCAACGCTGCGTGGTCTTCAACTAGCTGTCGGACCATAGCAGCCAAGATTTCCTCGACTGAAAGAGGGTCTGTGTATCTGCAGTACACAAAATTGACTGCAGTCTGGCTGGAGATTGCGAGTTCTTGGGCCTCCTTGACTGCAGCCGCGCTGCCAGCTGCTATGAGTATCCTCTAACAAGCTACCAGATGCTCAACGCTCACGCAAGGGTTGTTTTACCAGCACCAGCTAGTACGGTTCCCCAGTCAATCGTCGTATCAAAATCGTAGATAGGACGACTTACGCATTCCTGTACCACAAATTACTGACCTCTTGCTTTTCAAAAAGGTCTCCAACATTTCCCCCTCCAGAAACCATCTCACCGTTTCAGGAGTGTAGCGGTCGTAATTGATGGCCTGTACATCCCTAAAGTTAATCAGAGAAAGCCAGTCCAGTATTTTTGGACTGACAGTGGAACAGTCTTCAGCATCGATGATAAGATCGAGACTGTCACCTACGTTCTTGAGTGGACGAATCGTGTGGGGCTTCAATTCTTGTCTGAACATTCTGAATATTGTAAATGATATCACGACCAGCAGAGTTGAAGGTACCGCCATGGATGATAGTCTCCGGGCCATTCGTTGTTGGGCGGTCCACTTCCATCGCGACTAGTTCTTGAAGGATTTCGGCTGTGGTGTCCCTATGTCAAACTAAATTGGGGAACTGAGCGAGAGGGTAGTAGCCGGTGAGCAAGGTCTATCACGACTGCCAAGGGCGATGGAAGGCGGTGCCAATCTTGAAGTAGGAACTTTCCGCTCTGGTTAAGCCTTCGCTGAATTAGGATTGTTCCATCATGACATATCAGCAGAACGATAGATTTGAGAACGAAACAGGGTTCCTGTTTGGCAAACACAGGAAGGAACGCGACCAAAAGCACGTTAACAACAAGAAAGGTTTACTGTGTCTCTTCTACAACGTTTCGTCTGCATATTCAGCCGCTAATCCGAGTCTCCAACGTCGGAATCCATGATAGAGTCAAACGTGTACTCTGCATGAGGGTTCACAGGGCTCAGTAAGCGGCTCAGCTCCTCGTCGATAGCGTCCTCCTCCTCCTCCTCCTCCGCTCTTGCAGCGATCGAACTCTTGGCGTTAGGGGCTCTAGACATACGCTTCAGTGTTCACCCCAAGCAGCAAAAAGGATAGAGCAAGTCCAAAAGAAAAGAAAAAAGAGCTGACTCACAAGGACTCAGTAGGAGGGGAATCTATCGCCTGCTCTTCCTCAGGGTCAGAGCTGATAACAATGACTTCGTCCGGGTCAGGTATACGGGATGGGCTGCTATCGTTTGCATTAGCTTCTAGTCGGAAGATTATTATTAGTAACTAGGCCAATCCCACCTTCCCCTTCTCTGCCCAGGAGCCCGAGGTATGAACTTCGGAGTGCTGTCCCGTACGTGTGGTTCATCGACGTCCGAGTTCAACTTGAGCCTTCGCCAAAATTGAGTTACGCAAGGGCGCCAATGAGGATTGGCACATACCTTTTGGTGAGTATGTTGGCACAGTCATCGTCGCTCTCAAAGCTGACGCTTTCTCCGCCATCGTTGCGTGCTGACGGCAATTCCCTAAACAGAAGCCCTTCAGTGATGGTCCTGCATTAGTTCATAGATGGCTAGACAAATACCTCTTTCTCCCTCGCATCGGAGGCCCGTCATCTTCGCTACCTTCGTCTGGAATGATGGAGTCCAAGAAGAGGAAGAGATCGTTCAGCTCTGCGAACTTCTCATAGTCTCTGGACTCCATAAGCTTCAGATCTTGTTTGTACTGCTTCTGAAATGTCTCCTCGAACTTTGCGAGCTTGCTCTTTGCCTGGTGAGCTTTCAGAGTGCGGTACTAATGAATCAGGCCAACAGAGATCAATAAAAACTGCCATCCAAACGAGGAGATACGCATACTAAGTGCAGTTTGTCGATGAGAAGCTTGATTCTAAGGAGCTTGATGCCCTCTACCGGACTTGGAAGCCGGGCATCTAGTAAACACTGAAGTAACGCCTGTATGTCGGCTTCTGTTTCTCTTGTTTCAGCCATGGGATAGACGTACAGAGGACGAGAGAACCTACTGGTAAATTCAACTGGCTCTTCTCTCCCAGGAACGTCATCCTTTTCAAACAGAAGTCTCAATACCGCTTCAATAAGTTCCACACGGCCAACTGCCTTTGCTTGGTCAAGAGGGCTTTCCTGCTCAGAGTCACTGGCGCTCCGCCGTTTGCGTTCCGATTCTGGTGTCAGGTACGCAAGGAACGCGTCACACAAGCTTTTTGAAGACTCAAAGATTTCTTCAGAGCTGTCCAAGGACTTTCTCCTGTGGACGGCCCATTTGAAGATCCGGACGAAGACCTGCAACCAATTACATGTTAGTTCAAAGGTCAGTCAAGAGCTCGCGCCGGCGCACCTCAACCGTCATTTGAGGAGTTTCGTGGTTATACTGCATGAACCCTGTAAGGAACCAGTGCAGCTGGTTACGCACGTTCTGAAAGGTGCGAGTGTATGGATCAATGTACACCATGTACAGGTTCGCCAGTATCTTCATTGCCCATTTCAGTCAATGCCGCATTCGAGCTTTCGTGAGCAGTTCTCACCTCAGAATCTACCCCAGTCTTCTTGCACAGCAGCTTTTCCAAGCCTATACAGACAACTTCCAATGCTTCCGGATCTGCACAGTGGCATTCTAGATCTTTAAGGCAATCTTGTAACAGGTCTTCGTACTAATCGGAGATCAAGTTCAGCTGAACCTTGCGCAAAGATGCAGAGCCGCGAAGCCTACCTTTTCATCCGAGTCGTGAGGAATGAGAGTCAAGCCATACTCTTTAACCAGGTCGAACTTTGCCTTCACCAGTATAAGCTTTGGCCCCTGTCGACTTTCACCACCTTCTAGTCTGGCTGAGAACTTCTGGTAGAGTATCCAGCGGAGTGCCTAATTTTGTAGCGCAAATAATGGTAAGCACCGTTTTGAAAAGCGAGGCAAAGTCACACACTTCTGATGCTCTTGCACAGAAAGCAAGGCACAAGCAACTCTCCTCATAGATCTTCTCGTGCAATTCTCGATCCACCGAGTCAAGCTCCCCTGTGAGCACTTGTTCAGAAGCGTCTACGAAAGGGCGGATTATCCGCTGATACAGTTTGTCGAGCAAGGGACATTCGTCAAAGGTCTAAAAGGACCCAAGCTTCAGAAGGGAGAAGAATTACTTGAAAAGGGGCTCACAGTTTGATCGACCACCCGCTCGAATAGACTCCGCACTATGTGAATGCATCTCAGGTCGAGTCCGTCCAGGCGCTTCCTCGATTTGCGGCACACGTTGTCCCATCGATGCTCCTCAGGGGACGCAGACTGTGTACCGTCCTCAGAGCCAATACCGTGAAACTGGAGAGTAGAGGTGAGTACAAGGATTTATATGGAAGCGGGAGGGCGGAACCTGTGCATCTCTCACGCCGTATTGCAGTATCTCGACAGCCTTGGCGCTGGCAGTGACAAACTGCTCGTTGGTATCGCAAACGTTTTTAAGGAGGTCAAGGCAGGGAGCAAGTAAGCATTCCGGGAGCTGCCTATCTGCTAGAATTGTGGCTGCAAGCAGGTAGCAAAATGTAAGTAAGCGAAAGCTCTCAAGGAAGGGGACGGACAAACCTACAGATGATTTGTCTCATTTTCTTGCAGCCTTGATAGTCAAAATCGTCCAAGAATACAGCCATCTTCAACATCTCAGACAGCACGTATTCCGCCTTGACAGAAGGCCGACTGTCGCCGTGCTGTTCTTTGAGCTGCCCATATTTCTTTTCGATCATGGATGCGGTTTGTGACATTGTTGGGGATATATCGTTCAACCTTTTTTCCAACGCATCATCTCCGTGCTCGTGACAGTACGCAAAGAACACACGGGTGATGAAGGCTGTCTCAGGCAGTACCCCCACCTCCCACTCTATCAGACCTATCGAGGACGTCAGTCGGTGTGGCGCCAAGAGGCATAAGTGCTTACTTACTGAACTGAATTGCACTGCAAATATCGGGGCGTGCCTTGAATACGCCAAAAAGGGTCCTCACCAGCAGATCGTTATCTTCCTCGTCGAGTATGTGGATCTGAAAGTCCCGCAGAAAGGATGATAGACCATCGTCCTTCCTAAGCAACGCGGTATTAGCCCCAGACGGCTCGCTCTTCGTCCCCGAAACCAGCTCTTCCTCATATACCTCCACCCAGCGGAATATCAGCTGTTGCTGGAGACTTGCCACTTTTTCGGGTACCTGCGGAATATCTGGGAACACGACTCTGATGATCTCCATGCAATGGACCGGGCCAAGGTTTGTTGGGTGACAAGGCCCTCGAATGATTCTACCATCGTCCTTGCTCGCCAAAGAGACATCTTCGGTGAGACGTTGAAAAACGGCTTTGCGGACCGCGTCGTTCGTGTCTCGCATTCGAGAGATCACATGAGGGAGCGTGTCCTCGTCAACACGGATGTTGCATGAGACAGATAATCGGACGCGCCTGAGAAGGAGTTATGAGACTTGGGCGAGATAAAGTAGTAAACAATGAACTTACGGGTCGGTGTCAAATACAAGACAGTGCAAGAGAGCCTCTCGGGCGTCCTGCATCTCCTCCTTAACGTCCTCGCCCTCTTCGGGGTCGTTCAAGTGGTCAGAGGCCCAAAATATTGCAAGTGTCGACACTGCTTTGGACCTGACGAGCGCGTCTTTATCGAGCAGCCTCTCGCGAAGCTTGGCACTCAATCTGGCGAGCATGTCCCAGCTATAGAACGAAACAGTTAGCGAATGACTCAAGAGGGCTTGAGTAAACGAGGAATACATACCTCAGAACCCCGAGCTCCTTGACCATACGAAACACCATATCAACCGAACGAAATCGAACATCTCTGTTAATGGCATCGAATCCTCGAAGGAGGAGTTTGACAACGGTCTGCGTAAACCGCATCTCCATCGTATCTTCCCTTGCTTCCTCGTTTCCTTCAGCGCCTAAAATCAACCAAAGTTAGTACTTGGGTGCCACGAGCAACGCAATATAAAACACGCATCAACTCACCTTTCCGACCGATGTACGAAATATAAGCCGCCACAAAGGCTGAAACCCTCTCGATGAGAAGAGTGGGGTCTTGCTTCACTTTCAAGTCCACCTTCTCCATCCCCAAACACCTCATGACCATGTCAGAAAACGCGTCTCGAAACCTATACTCTCCTAGTGGTACGATCTGCCTCTCCCTTCCCTCCTCAGGGTCGTCTCTCGTTGCGTCCATCGAGTCATCACAATCATAGGCTTTCTGCCTCTGCCTCTTCCTCAACTGCCTCTCCAACTGTCTCGCTTGCCGATGGACGATGATATCGCCAGCTTCCAGGTGAAGCTTGTAAAGAGTAGCACAGTTTTTAGCGTGATTGGTGTTGGACCTCTGAGCCTGTTCGAAGATTGGCCCAATGCGTGAGCAAATGGATTTGAGGAGATCCTCTTTTCTCTGCAGCGACATCGTCGAGGGACAAGGACAAGAGGGCGCGGAAGAAAGTGCAAGAACAACCCAATAGACGATATGAGTAAAGCCAAGTCGTGGCACGGTCTCGAAGAAAAAAATGAACGGGCGCGGAGGTCGGAATGGTCATCCCCAGGACGTCCGAATCCGCCAGGCGATAAATGCCAAAAATATTGTTCAGAGGTCTTGGTCGGAAAATGACCGATCGAGAATTGACTATTAGCCGCGCAGTTCTGGTATTGCGGCGAGAGAAATGGCAACCGGGAAGGTTATTTGAGTTTTCCCGTTCATGATGGAAGAGCTTGGTCAAGCTGCAAGCGCCCATGTTTGATGGGACAGCTGCGCGAGTGGAACTTTCCGCGGTTCCGCTAGGTTGGCCGAGTTCATCCTTCCGATGCGCCTAGGATTCGACTTCTCGGAAGAACATCAAGTGATTGTGTATATGAGCAAGTATATGCGCGCACAAGATGTAGGCAATAAAAGAAATGTAGTTCACGAATCCGCTCCTAGATGAAAAGAGGGGCTATCATTCGGGAACAAGACTAGTAATTTACACCTGGACCGTCAACAACGCCCCCGATAGCAAGAGAGGTGCTCAGCTGCGGAAAGATAGAACTTGGTCATGTCCATTGGAACATCAGGTCCGCTCTATGAATTGGCGAAAAATATTGCTCAGGGGTCTCCATTTTCCTTCGTCGAAAATGGCCCGTCTAGATTGACGCGTTGTCGGCGAGCGGGAAGTTTATTTGAGTTGCGTTCACGAAGAACGAGCTGGGTCAAGCTGGCAAGCGCTCGTGTTTGATGGGACAGCTGCACGAGTACCTGCGGAACTTTCCGCGGCCAAGTTCCGCCTTCTCAGTCACATAGGATTCGATTTCTCGGAAATGAAAGTTATGATTACGAGCAATAAATGATATAGGCAATAAAAGAAGTGTAGTGTACAGATCCGCTCCTAAACGAACAGAGGAGCTCTTATAAGTGAACAGTGGTAATTCAGGCCATCAATAACACCCGCGATAACAAGAGAGGCGCAAGCCAAAGGTCTATCCTCTAAGTATGTTGAAAAGTTGCCCCTCTGCAGATTAGCTCTCCTGGAACTCACAGCCCGGTAGACGGTGAAAGCACAGTCGTGAAAAGACCGCGCCAGAGAAGATGAACGGACGCGGAGGTCGGGATGGTGATCCCCAGACGAGAGTCCGAATCCACTCCATAAATGGGTAAAAATTACTGATTAGAGTCCCCATTGTCCGACCGGAACCAGTCTGAAAATGGCTCGCCGAGAAATGACCATTAGCCACGTTGTTGGCAACCGGGAAGCTTATTTGAGTTTTCGCGTTCATGATGAACGAGCTGGGCCAAGCTAGCAAGCACTCATGTTTGATGTGGCAGCTGCGCGAGACGCCTAAGTGGAACTTTCCGCGGCCAAAGTTGCACCTTCTAAATCGCCTAGGATCTGATTCTCGAAAGAGTAAGAAGTGATTATGATTACGAGCAGGTATATACGCACAGAAGATGTAAGTAGGTAATAAAAGAGGATGTAATGTACAGATCCGCTCCCAAGTGTAGAGCGGTGCGATTATAAGAGGACATTAACTGAAAAGTTCAATAACAAGAGAAGAATCTATTCTCTAATTGTGTTCAAAAGCTTCACTTCATCTACTCCCCTAATTAGCTCTCCATCTCAATAGCAGAAGCATAAAACTCACCAGGAACCAGTTTAAAATCCTTATACTCCTCCCCAATCCTATCCACAAACGCCACCCCTCTCACATTCCACCTCCTCCACCAACTATCCAACCAATCCGCACACGCATGCGGAATCAACCCCGCAAACCCTCCCGAATTGTTCACCCGCACCTCCTTTAACGGCGACGCGGACGTGAAGCTCTCGCTGAGCTGATGCAACAGGTAGTTCAATGGTGTCATAACTGCGATATCAAACACCCTCTTGGGAACGTGCACGTCTTCGTCTCCTAGAGAGGTGATGCATATCCGCTGGATGCTTGGGTGGGCAGTGGGGAAGACGACCCGATCGCCGTTCGCGATGGCTAGAACAAGGTCTTGGAGGTTGATACATAAGTTCAGGCCGTCAGCGAGGACGCTGTCAAAGGAGGCGGACCACGTCGTGAGCTTGAACGTCCGGAGTTTATGCCCGTGAAATACAAAAAAGTGAGGCATCGCAGTTGGGAAGAGTTCGGTATCCAATCTCTCCAGTTTTGGAAGCTGGCATTCGGACATGGAGACCAACGAGAAGAATGGATCCCATGTTAGCGCGTACTCTTTGCGTGGCTCCGCAGGTTCTGGTATCAGTCCCAGGGAGAGCGTCCGGAGATTAGGAAAGACGAGGGGAGGGAGCTTGTCCATGATGGCTGGGTTGGTTGGGTAGGCATGGACGCAGAGCATGTAGAGGGTGTTGACGTTTATGAGGTGCCGGGATATATCGATCAAGTCGTATAGTGTTGGCGCTTCTGCTGTCGTATGGAACTCGATACGCCGGATGTTGCGGCCGTACATGATCAAGGCTAGCATCATCTGCTTTGGAATCCTGCCATGGTTCTCCTTGTTGATTCCGTTGCGATTGACAAACACCAAGAGGTGCGGGGCGTATTCGAGAATGGTGGATAGGTACTTTGGTTTATACCTTCCCCGTATCTGCATATCGAGCCGAACCGCGGACTCCCCTAGCCGCTTCTCGGATGTCTTTAGGATCGTGGCCATGTATTCCAGCTGGCGTCCGTTCGTGATGACCATATACTCGACGCTGATTTCTGTGACCAGTCTGCGGAAGGTTTGACAGACATGGCTGAGGTTGATACGATCCTCAATGAATCCCGAGTCTCGCAAAATGCATTCTGAATCGTCTGGGACTTCTGTGAGGAAGTGGTCGGGGAGGTCGATCCTGGACGCGCCACGAAGACGGATAGTGTATCGAAGGATTATTCGCCATAGTTCGACAGGGAGCTGGGGGAAGTTGGGGGCGAATTCATCGTCGTCTGGACGAGTCTTGGATTGCCTCCAACGACGCGCTAGAGCCTGCTGGACGGTCGACCACTCGCGCATTCCGAAATCTATCTGGATGTTCAGCAATGGTGGTTCATAGATGATTCAGGAGACGCACCAGAGACAACGACCTCGTCGAATAGGTAGATAGAGGCTACAGAAACCTTGCTCGCGTCTTGGGCTGTGGTAAGCCGATTCTACATATATCCCTGAGCGCTGTCACCGGCGTCAATGGCAATTGCCGCTCTGACGTCGAAACTCGAGCGATCCGCCAGGGATGCCGGCAATCATCGCAGGGATTTGCAGGTAAAACCGCTACGCTATGCATCGAGGCTTTGGCCGTGCTGCCAATGTACCGCTCAGGTGCAGCTAGTACAGCCAGACATGAAGGTTGGAAGCGAAAAGGGGCTCCGACACGGTTGCGCGGGTGCGTGAGAATCCCGCCTTGCAGACGCGTCGGGCGTCGGCGCGTAGCTTGGAATAGGCTTGACCTCAAACCACGACCATCCTCCATATAGCCGTCACCTCGACCATGACTCTTTCAAAGGAGGCAAAACTTTCTCTCAAGAGAAAACTAAAATCATTCTCGTTACCAGCACGCAAGAAGCTAAAAGTCGATGGAGGACGTTCGAGCAGCAGAAAAACTGTGGCCCAGCTCGGAGATTTACCATGGAAATCGGTGGCTCGACCTATGGACACCGGGATGGGAGGTGACGATGGTATTCTTGAGCTAGAAGAGGTGGACGATGTTGAGGTCTACTATGAAGACACGGACGCTGGTCGAGTTGCAAAATTCAAGGTGGGTGTTATTGCCGTTCGACTTGCGCTAGTTATGGAGATCACCCCTTTACAGGTCGCAGAACCCAAGCCTCAAGCTAGCGACGTATCTGAGGAGGCTGGTGAAGATACTGGTATGGAAGACAGTGAAGCAGAGGACAATGAACCAGAACCAGCCTCAGAGGATCTCTCATTCGATTGTAAGTTCTACTTTCATCCCAGTCCATAATACACCCGTGAATCCGTATTCCAGCAGAGACCTTGCTACCCGAATGGCATCCATTATCTCTATACCCAAAACTATCTCGAGCATTGCACACCAAAAGCTTCACATCCCCAACTGCCATCCAAAAGGAAGCCATCCCTCTAGCCCTCCAAGGGCGAGATATTGTTGGAGTTGCTCAAACTGGCTCCGGAAAGACACTCGCATACGGTCTCCCCATCTTGCACCACCTTCTGAACCAAAAACGGCCTTCCTCGAAACGTCGGCGACCGTTGCGTGCCCTGATCGTCGCTCCGACGAGAGAACTGGCCTTGCAAGTCTCGGAGCACATGAACGAAATCCTCAAGGCTAGTGAACCAGAGCGGGAGCAGGATGAGGCTGGGAAGAGGACACCTCCTCACGTCAGTATAGCAGCCATCGTCGGTGGAATGTCGCAGCAGAAGCAGAAGAGGTTGTTGGATCGCGGGGTGGACGTGCTTATTGCAACCCCTGGTCGAATGTGGGATATCATCAGTGCTGTACGTTTCTTGTTACTTTCAATAAGCTTATTTTGCCAACTCATTGTAGAACGATACTCTTGCAAACGAAATCAAAGCTCTACGATTCCTTGTCCTGGATGAGGCAGACCGAATGATCGAAACAGGCCATTTCGCGGAGCTCGACAACATCCTCAGACTAACGCTGCGAGAATCTGAGTAGGTCATGGCCTTTCCTTCTTTCAGCACGCACTCATCATCCCTTCCAGAGACGACAAGATCCATGCAGAGCAGGGTGAAGAATCCAGCGATGAGGAAACGGCAGAGGATAGTTCTCCTTCCTCCCGGCGCAAAGATTCAGACCTCCAGACTTTTGTCTTTTCTGCAACGTTGAGCAAAGACCTTCAACGAAACCTGAGAAAGAAGGCTCGCCCAGGCAGCTTTTCAAAGAAAAAGAAGCACCAACCAACGTCCACGCTCGGTACGCGGCCCTCCCCACCCCACCCGTAGTTCGACAGCTGCTCACAGGTCCTTTCGAACTTAGATGACCTCCTTCTCAAACTCGACTTCCGAGATCCTGAACCCGAGATTGTTGACCTCAGCCCGAAAGGAGGGGTGGTTTCGACACTACAGGAAGGCAGAGTCCACTGCTTGTCCACTGACAAGGTACCTGTGATTCACCCCTCGCATGATTACAACTTTACTAACGCCTTCATCAGGACGTCTACCTTTTGTACTTTCTCTTGCGCCACCCAGGCAGAACACTCGTCTTCCTCGGCTCCATCGACGGTATCCGTCGCCTCAACCCCCTCATGGAACTTCTCAACGTCAAAGCATACCCTCTCCATTCTCAAATGGAACAACGACAACGGTTGAAGAATCTTGACAGGTGCTACCCTTCACCTCTCCCTACTCCTCACACATCATTGACCGATTAATTTGAAGGTTCAAATCCACACCAAACGCGGTCCTACTCGCAACAGACGTCGCAGCACGAGGCCTCGACATCCCCTCTGTTGACCACGTCATCCACTTCCAAATACCCCGCACAGCCGATACCTACATCCACCGAAACGGCCGTACCGCACGAGCCAACCGCGAAGGCTTTAGCATGCTCATGTGTGCGCCAGACGAACGTAAAGTCGTTCGTGCGTTGATGTACAGCCTTGGGCGCGAAGAGAGTGAGATACCCGAGTTGGAGATGGAGCTGGGGTTGTTGGATAAACTCAAGGAACGAGTGAGGCTTGCTAAAGAGATTGAAAAGATGCAGCATAAGACGAAAAAGGGAAAGTTTGAAAAGAGTTGGATGAAAGAGGCGGCGGATGCGCTGGAGGTTGATCTTGATTCGGATTTCTTTAGGTTGGTCTGCCTTTCTTGCAGGACCTGGGATTGCTTACTGATTAGCCGGGCACTTGTATAGTGACGACGAGGAAGACAAGGGCAACAAGAAACAGCAAAAAGTCCAAAACGCAAAGATCGTGGGCCTGAAGGCTGAGCTGAAGAGGATGCTCGCACAGCCGCTCATGGCATCAGGGTTCTCTGCCAAGTACATCACATCTGGGAGCAGACCGGTTGTAGACGATCTTTTGGCAGGAACAGGTGAGCATTGGTCGCGTCTCCTTGCTCTCGGCAGACATCCTGACGCGTCTTTACAGTCAACCCTTCCATGATTGGTGTCAAGCAGATCGCGGCCAGGGAGGAGGTGAAAAAGATCAAGCCGAAGAAAAAGAAGAAGGATACCGCTGTAAAGGGTGTCAGCTAAAGTGGTTTCACTATCTCTCGTATCCAACTCGGAAATTGGCACGTCTTTCTCCCAGATAGGGGCTACCGTCCTGGATTAGGCTTGGGTCCTTCCTGATTGGGACTGAGTCTCTACCATCGGCGTGGCTTGTCCCATTGGTATCATTGACCGATGGCTCCTTGTCTCATCTGTGGTTCCAGATCTACGTAGAGAAACGAATTCCTTGTCCCATGTTGATGTCACCAACCGGCCAGGATCGATAGTTAATTCAGATGAGGTTTCATCAGGGTTGATATAACCCGGAGAGGCGGTCTCACCGCTTGTATCATACTCTATAACATCGCTAACAACTATCTACAGCCTGAATTCCTATTCGAAGTGCTTGCTACTCGCCTCGCTCGCAACATAGCTGGAGACGAATGGTGGGACACCGCTCTGATCGTACCTCGACCGTTAATGCCTGCTCCTTCTCTTTCAGCTTCTGCATTTCTGAAGTCATCTGTATATACATAGGCCGTCGGTCTGGGCTCCCTCTCAATGCTCACAGGAGGCATCTACTGGCTAGCTGGATGCCGCCCCAGGGCAGTGGTAAGCAAAGGGCTGGGTGGAATGGCAGTACGTGTCATGGCTATCGTCGATTTCGACGATTCTCAGTTGCAAAGCGGACTATCTGAATTTGGCCTTTGAGTCCTTCTTGAAGAGCCCCAAATTGAGTAATTCACTAGGCGGATTGCCTCAGAAGTGAAAAGAAGCTTTAAGCTTTTCATCCCTAAAATCAGATAGGCTTCGTTCATTCATATGGTACACCGATTATCTGTATTTTATTTGATACCGCCTTAGCTGAAAGCCGTGGTCCTCGTTTCTTGAATCCCCTCTGCAGTGCTTCCTGGCCCTTTAGCATAGCTTGAGCGTTGCACCGGTGGTTGTGGGATGGCTTGGCTGCCTCACATGACTGTGGCGCACGCTCAGACCTTGTGAAACCATTCAGGAACGTCAACTCAAAATGACATCAAGATGTTTCATACTGTGTTTATATACTCTCAAATAGCGGATGCCCCTGAAAATCCCTTTCATTATCGTCACTCAACCGAGAAATCTCGCTCGCTATCACTATGTTTGCGACGTCTCTTCTCCGTAACAACTTTGGAGGAACTGGAGCAGGCCCAACAAAAGGCAATAAAAATATGGTACCTTTCATCACCTTTCATATTCTCGTGCCTTAATCCATAGTTTACATTCCTTTTTAGCAGCTTATGGGCGCTGCAGGTGCGGCTGCACTCCTGGGTCTTTATCTCTCCATGAACAGAAAAGACAAGAACAGGGCCAGGAAACCCCACGGTGTGCATTTCTCCCTCATTCCAAAAGCCAGGCTCCCAAGTTAACGGGAATTGAGTGCAGCTCCTCACACCCCAAAGCCGACCTAGGCGGGTGGGATCATCAGAATCTGTTGTTTTGGCGCAAGTGGTTTGTCGTTTGTAGTCCAACCAGCGAATTTGTACTTGTATTAGACACGCAAATTAAGTTCTATATCATGCACCTAGCCTCCCTTATCCCGTTTCCTGTACGCGAATTTCAACGTCACTAATGACCGAGCGAACCTCCCAGTGTTGTGCAGGATGTAGCCATTGAGCGGCTTTGGCGCCCACCATCCGTTTGGGTGATGAATGTTTCCCGCGAAATCTCACCCCTCTCCTGAGAAGGAAGCAAACATGCAGGTCAAGTATAGAAGTCACCCTAGAATGCTGCTTCGCTATCGAACTGGTTTGATTTCAAGAAACGTCGCCTGTTCCTTTATCCGTGACATCAGAGTCAGCAAAGTGAGCGCGCGCCTATCAGCCTACCACTAGACGTTGGTGTAACCAATGACCTACCATCTGACGCCGTGTCCCTTTCTCAACTTCCTTCTCTCGCACATGCTATTTATTATCAACCGTTTGACCACTGTTCTGCACAACCGTTCGGCAGAATGCCGTTGCCGACGGCGGTGGTTTTCTCAAGGTCGACCATGGCAGGCGACCGCCTGGCATATTGTTATCGATGTCTCGTCTCAGATATTTTGAAATGAGCTGTAACGCTGCAGTGGTAGGAAGATGCATTTATTGCACGAAACACAACAGCAGTACACCCAAGGAACGTATAATGATCGCCAGGACATTCTGAGTCCTGCATATCTCGTTTGTTGCTCTGTTCATGGCCCAGGCGGTTCTAGCTTTGAGCAAATCAACACCAAAGAGGACCGGCGCTCGGTGTTTGCCGGCATCATTCTCCCTTTCCTGGCCTCAATAGTTTCGATTCCAACCGCGACCACTGGCCACGCCGAATGAGGTCAATGGCGCAACCCAATCTCCAGGAATTCGCGTCGTATCTCTCGTCCACGTTATGTCTGCGTAACCCTTGGACTCAGTTCAGTATCTTAGACCATAACCTGAATTCGCTGCCAAGGACGCGAGCCGAAAATCGGCTCAATTGCTGTCTTTGCCACAGGAAACTTTGGTCGACATCATGGAGTACCTAGATTGGGACGATGTTCTTCAGCTGCGCTAGATATGTGCATAGTCGCTCTTCACGTAAGAGTGTTCTAACAAGTTCAGTGTTGTGCAATGCCTCGTTGGCGCGATCCATCTGGCTCGACGGTATTCTGACACGGTGTCTCACCGCCGGTATTTTCTCAAGAAACCTATCGAACATTGCTCTGCAAGTGATTTGGAAGAAGCCGTCACCCGATGGGTGGAAGCCTTGTTAGTCCCTTGCCAAGGTCAGACCAAATGGTCCGAATTCACCATCCAATCTCCGGAAGGAAGCGACTAACTCTTGCGGGGCTCACCCCCGACGGCAGCTGCCTTGTTCATACTGCCAATGACGGGGCTATCTACTACTATCACATTCATCATCCCCACTAGCCCCATCTCTTGCTCTCACTTCTATTGGACTGCGAAACTGGCTTCGTGGCTACTCGAATCACATTCGACCACCTCAGAATGCAGGGCATCGATCCGGCATGGTTCATTGCTCCTTTCTTCCGCAATGGTCCGGTTCAATTTATTCTTGCTACAGTCAACAACCTTTTTGGTTTCCGCATTTCCACAGCAGAGATCGAGGACGGTCGCAATCCATCGGAGATTGTGCTGGTCACCAATTCGTTCCACACCCCTCGTGCCCTTCAATACTTCAACTAACAGAAAGCAGTCGTTGTGTTCGATGATATCCCAAGTCCCATGATCACATACTCTCGGATCTGTCATTCTATAACGACCTCCTCCCACCCTGGCGACTGGCATTCCGTTCGCTTAAATGACGCATTCAATTGCCTTCACGTTTTCCATAGTAAAGGGCTTAAGTGTTCCTCTCTCTACTCTACCTCTGATCACCAGTCAAGGGCCTATGTAACCCGGCCAGTTGTCCCACACTTGGAGTGAACCACGCAGTAATAGCAGCGTGCGGTATCGTATATTGGATAAACTACGACGGAGGAATTTCGACAATACGCTTGCCCTTTAGCTGCAGGATCACTGGCGGGGTCGCCGCGATCGAAAGTAACCCGACGCTGCTACGCTATGGGGCAAGTCATGACCCAAGACAACGACGAAATATCGCACACGGAGAAGCCCATCTGGTTAGGGCAGGGTTAGGGGATCGCGATCAAGACATTTCTACAGCCCTGTTTTGTTGGTTGATCTTCGTCTGGTCGACGAGATAGGAAAGTAGCGAGCTGTTCTCTTCGCATCTGGATAACAGCTTTAAGGGCAAGGTTTTTGCGTCAAGCAAGAGGGAACTCACATTCGTGATATTGATTGCTCAGAGTCTGTCAATCCTTTTTGTAGCACACGAAAAACGCTTGCAAACTCTCCCGAACGTTCTTTAAGGTACCGACCGTGAAGCATGAGCAAAGTCTTGCTCCACATGAGGTCGAATTCGAGATGGGGGCTCTTTTCCAGGTGTTCGGCGACAAACCGTAGTAGATTTGGCACGTAAACCAACGGCAGTTGCCTTGAGATGAGTCGGATGTCGGCTGGGGGTATGCTCTCATAAACGCGCTGGATGAGGGCCTTCTCGTTAAGCCGGAAAGCCATTACGAGAGCCTTGAGGAATTCCCGTTCTGACAGGACCTCGAGGACTGCTTGAGGCGTGAGGTCGATGGAGAGGTCGAAGGGATCAAACGTCACCGCATCGTCGAGAGAGTAGATGAGGAGACCTTCAGTGGAGGCTGCAGCCCACGCTCGGCCTGTTGGAGAGAACCGAATGGACTTTGTTCGTACTTCTTGCCGGTACTTACGGACTGACATGTCGCCTTGCCGGGCCCCAGGCAAAGTCGTGTCCAGCCTATCTTCCAGGTCACTTTCATCTCCGTCATCAATGAGATCCGTGTTGATACCAGCATCGTTGACTTTACGGCTGTCCAGGAATTCCTCGGTGCCATCCAATGACAGGTTCTGGGAGATTTGGAACTTCTTCAACATAAGCCCTTCACCCTCTCTCACGTCGTACAGCACAACATACTTGCTGTTGCCACCGGCAAGTAGACAGCGTCCATCAGCGGTATACGCCAGGCTGTTGTACGATTTTCCAGACGAATTGTTCGCAGCTGACACTCTGTCATCTGCTTTGCGTCCTCCCGAAACATCCTTTCGCCCCTCGATGACGTTTGTCTGCTTCCCTTCCCGGACATCGAAGAAGGTAATCTGTCCATTCAATGTCGAGGCAGCTAGCTCTCCCCCATCTGGCCGGAAAGCAACCGCCAGGACATCGGCTGACAAGTTGAAAGGTTCGACAGCCCTTGACCTGCCAAATACGCTCCATACGCGCACCGTCTTGTCCCAGGACCCACTCGCAAGTTGGTTATCACCTGCAGGTGAGAAGGCGAGGGAGCTGATCGGGCCTTCATGACCTGTGAGGACGTCGAGTAGTTTCCCTGTCTGGACCGACCACAGGAACACCTCGAATGAATCTGTGGAGCCTGCTGCCACCACTTCGCCCGAGGGATCGACAGCTAAGCATGAGAATTGAACCGGTCGTGGCGAGGTGAAAACGCGGAAATTGCGATATCGAATGAGGTCATACGCTCGGACCGTGCCATCCAACGATGCCGTGAAGAGGACGCTTCCTTGCTTTGCAAAGGCCACGCTTGACACTGGAGCGCTATGCTCTGTGAAGGTGACGAAGCAGAAGCCAGAGAAGGAGGACCAAAGTTTGACCTTGCCGTCATCTCCACCTGTCGCAATTGTTTGGCCATCCGGGGCATAGTCGAGTGTGTTCATGTCGAAGAAATGGCCTTGCTGCTTCAGCACGTATGACTCGGATTGCCACTCCCACACGAGCAGCTGACCCAGTTTACGAGCGCCGAAAGCGAGCCATTCTCCTGTGGCGTTGATAGCGACTGATGAGATCTTCTCTTGTGATATACTGAGAGAGTGGATGTTTGTGAAGTCGGGGAGTTCCCAGATCCCGAAGATTCCGCTCGAGAAGCCAACAACCAAGAGGTTGGAAGGGGCGTGGAACGTTGCGCAGATCACTTTGGTATTGGCCTGATTGAAGTAGTTGCGCTTGTAGACACCCCAGCGCGTGGTCGCAATGCGACTGTAAAGTTCTGTTGACGTTGACGCCGCAGGTTCGTCATCTGAGCCTTCTTCATCATCCTGCTTAGCCTTCCAGGTGAAGACTGCGCCATCCTTGCTCACGGTGAAGATCTAGAGCACGTTAGCGGTCGGCGACAATCAAGAGAAGGACCATTCATACAGTCTCGCCATCGGTGGTGAAATAAGCTGCAATAACAGCATCTCTATGGCCAGCGAATGTCTTTGGGCGGAAGCCTGGCAAAGTGTCTAGTGTAAACAGGCGTGCGGTCATGTCCCGGGAGGTGGTGATGAAACACCGGGAATCTGGGGACCACTGAAGGCTGAGAACATCATCATGATGTCCTGTGTATCTTCTGTGCAGGGTGAAGGGAGCAAACTCGCGCACGAGGTGATTAGGTGTTTGCCATACTTCGACTGCACTACCCTGCGTCACCCCAATGAACCTGCAGAGATTACGGGTCAAAGAAGGCTGGCTAACGAAATGCTGTTACTTACTTTCCATCCGGGGAGAATTTGATATCTTTCACCGCCTTTTTAAACGTGAAATGGTGCATCACAACACCTCTCCTTGCGTTCACCAGCAAAGCCCGTCCGTCTGGGGAAGATCTTAGTTTAACATCGGCTCAATCGATTTAAAGCACAGGATCTGCCGTCTTACCGTCGTCCACAGATACGAGCACATTGCCGTCGGGGCTGAGAGCAATGACAGCAATGTTCTTGCGATTTTCGAAGGGAAATGTGAAGGATTTGTTGCTGAGAATGGCTGATTAGCTTTCCAGGTTGGAGAAAGTACTCTGCGACACGTACTTGACAAGGTCAAATACTGAAACTCTGTTGCCTACAGGGCTGTACAAGGAATTCCCATCCGTAGAGAATAGCACATTTCCTTGACGGTATACGGTCCCGCAGATATTTGAAAACTAAATGATGGCTGTTAACAAGCCTTGTGGGCAGACTGAAAGCACCGCACCTTGTAATTCGCCTTCATAACAAATTAAGTGACTATATCAATACTTTTGAGGCCCTGGTACGGTTGTAAAACAGAATTTTGGGATCAGCAGCGGAATAAGCGCCGTGGTGGGACCAGAAAGGGGGAAAGGGAGAAATTCCTCCGATTCCGAAGGAACGGATTGATGCGTCTCACGTGCAATACGCGTGACCTTGGGTTATCTGAAAGTACGCGCTGCGGTCCGCGTCTTTGCCAGAATCCACGATGACCTCTACTTGACTTTGAGTTCCCCGTACTGGCGGTGCGAATGAAAGGCTTCGTATTCTCTACCGATGCCTCAGAGGATCTCGCGCAGATCGTTGCGTCGGCCTCTCGATCTGTCGAGACACGCTGGATGGAGGTCGACTGTCACCGCGGTATGGCCAAGGAAAGGAGTGACCATGCGCATGTAGCGTCATGATCCTGCTTCCAACTGGCCAGCTCTCTGGGCGACTGGTATCTACGGGTGTCGCCACTTCAACAATCGGAGAAATCCCAGCAGGGCACACGCTTTCTGGGAGCATATTGCTACATTGGCAGACTGATCGAGCCGACCTCTCGTTCATCGCACAATGAAATCGATATCGCTCCTTTCAATGGTACATGCCTTCCTGATTTCTCCGATCTTCACTCAAGGAACTTGACAACACAAGGCATCCCTTGATTAGAAGCCAGGTCAAATGTATGCTGGTTCTATATCACCGACGTCATGCCCACCTATTTGGCATTCTGACTTTCGGAGGATTGACGACCGATGCCTCTCAGGGTATATGAAAAGGCTTGGTAAAGGGACAGCTGCTTTTGGTACGATGATGCTAGTCTATGCTCCTCGATCTTGGTCTTTAATTGTACCCTCCAAACGGTTTGCTCGGAGGCAGGGGCTTATGTTTTCGGGTTCTTCAACCCCGCTCGGGCTAACGAACAAACTACTTACAATCGAACCCTATCTCTTCTTCTTCCCCGGTTCAGCTCCCACAGGTACAGCCCTTCTCGATTACGGATCTGATACTGATAGCGGTCGGACAGACTCACTTACAGGCAAGGGTGACGTAGACTTTCCTAAGCAAGTAACTCTGCGTATGCCTCAGAGGTTCAGATAACTTCGGGACAAGTGCTAATTGTTCACTTGCTAATTTCGTCCCTCAACGTAAATCTGCAGCCTCGTGTCTTAAACGTCATATCACCTCCCTTCATGGTACGTACCCTCTTTCAAAGGTTCCCGGTATTACGAGGCTATGCCTGTGTTCATACCCGTGGCTTTGCCAAGATTTAGCAAGTCAGAAGATGACGCCTGTTGCGTTTAGGCGCGAGACGAAGAACAGTTCTGGCTTACACAAGCCACCCAAAAGCCAAAGTCGACAGTCGACCTGGGCGCTAAGCGCTAAGCGCTCAATTTCCGGGCTTGCATGCCATGCCCAGCTTCAACACACAAGATCCGTTTCCAGCTCAATTTCCATGCATGGTTTTTGGCAAGGATGCGCGCTTCGCCTTCATTTCAAATTGATCTATTGCATGCTGTCACACTCACGAGTCGGGCCTTGACGACCGGTTGACTTTCGCTTCGTCTTCAATACCGCAAATCACTCTTTTCGAAGTGGATGAGCAGGAGGAATACTTGTCTCCGCCGATGCCTCTTTCGACAGGACGCTTTCAGCATCGGATCCCATGATGACGGTTCTGACAGCCATCCTTTGTCGGAACAGTTCAAATTTGCCGCGACAGATGTCGAATCGTTCAGTTGCAAGATCACATTCATGACGTCGCACTGATGTCATGGTTACGGGCCAGGTCGATGGATGAGATGAAATAGTTTACAGACGCCGTATGGATACATGAAGGTGAGTGCATTGTTCAATCCAGATAAAAAAAAAACCCCCTAAATACGAAAATCCAGTGTAAGATATAACCAAGATGACCAAAGCAATGTACGATGGAAGACGAATAGATGCGATGAGAACAGGTATGCAGGTAGAGGATTGAGAATAGTTTAGAGCAAGGTGAATGAATCCTTCACCACGCCGCCACAGCTGATACCCTCCCACAGAAAGATCCCAGCTAGAAGACAGTATGTCTTTTGCCAGCACCTCGGAACAGGCCTGCTGTTTCTGTTGGCCCCGAGAAGTTGGATGATGACAGGGTGGTTGTGGCGTGTATGATTGTTCAATGGTTGGGCAGAGCGCTATGCCATTGAATCAGCGGCGAAGAGATGGCGGAGGCACAGTCTTGTAACGGCAGTGGGTGGCTGGGAATGGGGTGTCGCGTTGCAGCGCGGTTATCAGGATGCGTATTGCGCAACTGAACGGTGCCCTAGTCACCACAGATGATTTCGTGTCAAGAAGAGGGTGCATCGGGTTGCTTCAACCCGGGTATGGATGGAGGATGGGAAGGTGTGGATGTGGGTGGTTGCCGGCGGTCCTATCTGCGGGCGACGTATCTCCAATAAAGGGCATTCGGGGGCTGAGTGCCTGGTGTTGAATCATCTGAGACAGGTGAGCTTGGAGGATTCTCGGAGGGATGAAGAGACAGGACTTACGGTCACGAACACACTCCCAGATGTCGACGCCTCTTCCTTTGGGATCCCAAACTCCGCACTGGTCGAACATTGACCAGCGGACACTGAGCTCCCAGATACGAGTGGCGTTGGAGATGACTGGCATGGTGAAGGAGAAGAAGACGCGTTGGGTGTGAAGGATGAACGGCGAGGATTACTGGGAAGAACGTGGAAGGGAATGGAGCTCATTTATATTCCAGCAGCGCAGCTCTTTCCTAGATCGGATCGGGCAACGATTCCCTTTGGGCGCCTGGCTCGATTGCTAGCTCACTGGTTCGGTTTGGACCCAAGGCGGACGCCCGCATGATCAATTATGTCATACATACCCCCAACCTCAGAGTTTTGTTGGCCAGCGCAAGACGTTTGCTCTTCAAAACACGAGGTTTGGAGTACTTCGCTCATACATACGCAACTCACACAGCGCTCCTCTAGGCACGACCCCCACCAAGATGACGCTGTCATTGTGCCCTTTTCCGTTGAGCAGCGCTCTCTGACTTTAAACGGCACGGTACATTCGGGTTTCAACTTTGTTGAATTTGTTGTTGTTGTCTGACACGTCGCCCCGTTGTTTCAGTCTCCACAATGGGCGGAGGTATAGTATCCAGACGAAATGCGAGGATTTGAAATTAATGAGCAGCCTCATTTCCTGTTAGGGGTCCCGCGGTAGCGCCCAAGGTCAATGATTCCATTTGGGTTGCCGAGGTGACATGGACATTTCGATGGCGACGTAGTTGACTCCTTCAAGGAATTGTCGCGATATCGATCTTCGACCTTGCTCAGGGCGAAGCAAAACTGTGTGTGGCCAAGTACTAGTTCGTGACTTATCTTGCACGACTGGTTTTTCGTCTGAACTCTTGGCACCTCCGCGATCATACAGTGCAGTTAGCTTTGCTAGGCGCTTGGATCTTCACCACACATCGGTCTTCCCAAGTCAACCGGTGTACAACCGTTATATGGAGACAAATTAATCTCCATGAGAGCGAGGACCTCCCGCAATTTCTGTGTCAACAGCCGCATTTCTAGAGCAGGGACTTCAGCCGTTTTGTGGCGCCTAACCTCCAAGACAACACGGGTGCCACCATGCACTTAGTACTCTCTTTCGACGTTTCTACTATTCGTACTTTTGGGTTAAGAGGAGAATTGGAGCCTTTGCAACTCCACTTCCTTCGCTCTCTTGACGACTCTCGGTGTCACCTGGATGAAGGTACCATGGGGATTCTGCTCACCAATTCAAAAACAATCCTCCATCTTTCCTACATTTGCGTATGCGCGGTGGAGAGGGTTTGCATCGTAATGCCAGTGTTGCCCCATTTACAGCCACCCGTGCTGATTGATTCTTTCAGGTGGAGTCAGCATCCAGCCTCCGACTGCCTAGGGCGACACCACCCAGTCGTGTGCGTATTTATGGCATAATTGGATCCTTCCGTTCGCGATAAATCATACACTTCAAATTCTTTCAAGGTACTTTTGTCACTGTCCTCTCCGAGCAATACTGATGGGATCTTTGTCTAGTCGTTTGCCGTCTTCGGTTCGGAATGAATTACCGTTCGTGAGGCTGTCTTGAGTCTACTTCCCAGAAGGCAAACGACTAATAACCGTGCTCCCGCTTCGCGCCAAGGAATAATAATCCCGTAAGATGGTTCCTTTACTTCAGGGGCACTTACTCCGGTCGTCTCGCTGCCCTGGCCTGATGTTGCCTTCTTGCTCACTTCGGATAAGGAATTCATAGAACTTGGTGACCTCGCATTATTAAATCGGCTGGTGAGCATCTGAGCAAGACATACATCTACCGATGGTGAAAGGGTTGACTGGGCAACGTTGTGCTGAAATAAACCTCTCGGACAAGTAGCCGAAGCAACCACCATTCCCTCCCATCGTAACCTGTAAGTTGTGCAAGTGGTGACCGAATTGCTTATGCGACATCTGCGCGAGTGTCGGGGAGCATGGCAGAAGCGATATATTCCATCAGGAGCTACGTGAGGTTCACCAGTGGCCCAAAGACGAAGAGCCATCAAGAGCAGAGTCTCACACGAGGATGACTGTTAACTACGACATAATCAATCTCCATGGTACGTGTTGAGCCTTGCGAGCTGATTATATCTAGGTCTTCATAGCAAAGCCGCTCGCAGTGGCCTCATGGGTAAGACCAGCGCTGCGCCCGCAGCTTGCACTACACTGGTTTTTGCCCTATTCGTTGCAAAGTCCGTGCGAGATGGCCACGGTTAACATCCCACCCATCCTCCCATTATGAAGCTGACAATGCACTCATAATCCGGCAAAAGGTGAAGGCAACTGCGCCCTGCTGCTCTCCTCGGTAAACGCTACCCACACCCACCACCAAAGTCAGACCTCAAATAGCAGATGTATTTTACACCTGCGCAACCGTGCTCTTCGGATTTTCCAACGCCAGATCAACACCATCTATCTGCAGCACGCCATCGAAGGGATCGGTTCTCGGTCAATACCCCTTGCTAGCTACGGGCGATTAGAGTTTTGTACCCCAGATTCTATTTAGCCTTCATCCTGCGATCACGGGCGGGCCCACCTAGTACTCTTGCCGACGTCTTGATATCACCATGTCCGTCAAGCTTTCGCACTGAGCGCTTCCCCAAAGGAGTCCGAGATGTAACTGCGAACCATCAGGCTGCCACAGCCGCCGGAGGTCACCGGTTACCAGAGCTGACAGTAATAAACCCGGCATGTCTTGTAAGCTCTTCCATGGCTTTCCGATCGAATCACCATATGCTCAATGCACAGCCCGTATGTATAGTCTTGCTCGTGTGCGGCGATCATTCCAGTGCTCGTGTGCTTCTCAGAACATCGGCCCATCGTTCAGAACAACCACCCAAGCACCGCTGAAAGGGGGGAAGCATGTGACGTCGTCCTAGTTCATTGGAAGGCGCACCCGGGAAGTGATGGATGCGGCCCTATCGATGGGAGTGAGGCAATTGAATGAACTCTTCTGAAGACACCCTCGATGTCAAACATTGCGTCTTCTCTTACTCGGTCGCGACCGATTGAGAGCTACGTCAGGTGAGCAACCGAAGCGCCGACAAGCTATAAGTACAAAAATTGCTTGATCTTCGGTTGCTCCATGCCTGCCTGTCTTCCTCGTCGGTCGATGTGATGGGATTCGAGGGTATCTTTGTGCATGGCTGTGGTTTGAATCACCACGTTCGGTGACTGATGTGTATCAGCACATGACTGACTCGAAGAAGTTTAGTGCATATGTTTGGCAGGCGCTTACCACTGGACGGCGCCACGGAGCCATCTGTATCTGCATCATGATGCTAAATCATCGAAGCTGTTTCATAGGATAAAGCGGGTTGAGCTGAAGTCTAGACCATACCCTTGCGAATGGCTCGGTCGATCGAACGCCTTCGCCGTACTCAGCTACAGGAATCTGACCTGAGGCCTTCACCTTCTTCTATCGTTCGTCTGAGATGCGCTACTGGGCGTCATGCCAAGAAGCAGCCGAGCCGGCAGGCTTAGGGTGGCTACTTCCATATCCGGACTTGGAGTTACTATATCAGGTAGTTTTGCGGTGGGAGTTAATGCCAGCGTATCGGTCTACCACAATCTTATCTGCATTATTTCCCATTGCATGTCGAGGGAAAACCTCCAATTCAACCGAAGTCTCTCATATAAGCTCAAATATAGCTGATCTTGACTGAAGTTGTGTCATCTAGCATCTCCTCAAGTTGGGACCAAGAGGTAACAGAGCTCAGGCTTAGAGTAAACACCGCCATGATCGATAAGGACTGGCGCTGGCATTAACAGAAGGGGATGCCCACTTGCGTCAGCTCATGCGCACGAGGTGGGCCAAGACCTCTTTACCTTTGCCACTCCACTACAGTTGGTTCATAGAGCCACGAGACGATCTAGAATTGTGGCCCTACCACCACACTTCCTCCCGCGAACTTGCCTTCCTAACCTCACTAATGACCAGAAGTTGGTGGCGTTTACGACGTTCCCTTTCGTCTATTACCAGGAGTTTCTTTGGTGACGTGTGTGAAGGAGAAGTTGTAGCCCATTTCAGGCATCATCATACACTCGACCCTTCTCTTGATCGCAAAGATCGGAGTCCGGGGTGCGACTCTTATCGATGCCGACCATAGTTTGCATGAGCAAACAGTGACGAAGGAAGCTCAGGTGCACCCTGTTTTCTCTGGGCTGCACCTGGTTCATTCCACGGGATAAGGGCCAGATCTAGCCTTCCGCCCAGTGCTTAACGATCATGAAGACCATCAACCATCGATCCTAGTCTGGCGGAAACGGCTGCACCCACCTGATGAGCACTACATCCACCTGGGACTGGGTAATGGACGGGGAACGAAAAGTACATGCTCTGCGGCCGTCATTTAACAGTACCTTGGTCAGTTTACTTCCGTCATACGCAGCACATGCCGGCGGTAAGAAAAACCCGCATCACATCCACGAGCTGGAAAGGCCGGTTTGGTGTTGAAGCCGCATTACACCCTGGTAACTTTGCAAAGGACTTGTACACTATTTTCGATGAGCACTCGAGCGATCTGATGCACCAGATTCACCTGCGCGAATCCACGTACATGGGCTGAAAGGAAGGCGAGCCTGAGAGCTCGATGCTCACCCTCCTGCTTCCCATCTCAAGCAGTGGGCGCTTGCATGAGCATCGGCGCTTAGTCATCCTTGAGCCGGCTCAACTCGCATTATTGACGCCGAGTTCATGTTTCGTGCTGTCATCCGGATAGCGCGTGCTCTCCTTCTCCCGAACTTGTATGTTCAAAATGGCAGGAATACCGCAGTTTTCGACACCCAGAAAAATCGTGAGTTGTTGGGTGACTGTTCTAGTCATTTGACAGGGCTAATATAACCAGGGTTTGGGCTTTGGCGGCGCATTCGTCCTTTTCGGACTGACTTTCTACGCTGCCAAAATGAGGATAGCACAGAAACGAAAGGTGTCACTGGACGAGTACCGTGCTGGTGTGTAATATCATCTTAACCTCTATAGTATTGTATTTACTGTCTAAATCCTAGGTACAGGCCAGTGAACAGAGAACCTTTTTCTCCTAGTTGCGTCCGATCACTTCCCAGGTTGGTGGTGTATCGAAGTGTCAAATTGGGCGGAGCGATTCTGAGACATGCGAGTCACCCGCTGCCAGACCTTCCATCGCTCCACTGGAACCTCTACGACATACGAAACCTGTTTCCAAAACCTATATTATGACCAGAAGACTGCTTCAAATTCTTCTCCCCCCCCACTCGAACAAATCATAAATCGCAACGTAGACAAGACTTTCCCTTCCACATCCCTTCCACTTCCCCATACACACAATGTCCTTCTCAGTTCAGCCCCCAATGCGACCTGGTCAGGGCGGGTATCTTAGGGTGGGTGACAGTGCCTACATTCTAGTAGCGCTTCGCTCATGTCAATCCACCTAGACTTTCCTTATTGGAGGAGGTATCACTGCTTCCATCCTGACTGGCGCTTGGATGTCCATGCGCTGGTCCAAGATGCGCGAACAAGCTGCTGGAAGAAATCCTCACTGTGAGCTTCGTCCCAGGACCTATCTCCCTTGCAGAACTAACGCCACCCTGGTAGACGAACACGTCCTGATCAACTCGTCAGGAAAGAGCAACCTCGAAGATCTGAAACCCATGACCCAGAAGAGCCAACACGGCACGAATCCCCCAGCTGTTCCCAAACTCGACAATCATAACCCACACATGACCATCGAGCAGGCAAAGGCTTTGGGAGGCGATATCAACGAGATTAGGCGGATGGTTCCTTCCCCTCGGAGAGGTCGAAGGGATGATAGTGGGAGAGCGTACCCCAAGTCGCCAGACTACGTTGATAACTATGGGAAGACTGTTCATGCTCGAGCTATGCATCAAGGAGGAGCGGCGGCGTCCACAGAGCAGAAAACTGAAGGCATGAAGGCATGGTAGACCGGCGTACTGGCCATCACTGGACTCTTCCTATAACCAACCCAATACTGTGCTGTACTTGTACCACCATCACCTTGCATTTTGTATAAATATCACATCGAAATCAGAAAACATTTCGAAAAGAGACGTTGGATTGGGAAGTACATAAACAAGCAACTCAAGAGGTAAGGAGAGCCACTAATCATCCTCAGCACTCGAGCTCTTTGTGTCGTCGTCATCATCGCTATCTTCCTCTTCCTCGTCCTGCTTCTTTGCAGCAGCAACGAAGCCAGACAGCGCAGATGATGATCCCCCAGCCCCAACCTGCTCCTTCTGCTTCTTCCACGCATGCGCCATTTGCAAGAACTTGAACGAGGTTGGGTTCTTTTCTTTCTCGTCGTCTGGGAACACGAGATGCCAATCTGGGGTTGCGATGACTCTTGGTTAGACCTGATCAAGGGGAAAGAAAGGAAGAAAAACGAACCTTCCACCATTTGGCCAGTTTCTGGGTCCACGAATTGTTTCTTGGCGGGGAAGGGCATCATGCCTTGTACCTTGGCGACTGTATCCTCTGAACCGTAGTTTTGCTCGAACGTCTTCCAGACCTCGAGAAGGGCGACACGCTAAACAAAACGCGTTAGTCCCTTTGATTCACCCGTTCTTGAATGAGCCACGTACCTCGTCTGTCAACCCCTTGCTCTTCAGATCTCTATAACCTCTCTCGAACACGCCACGCGCCAGGGTGGCGTCACCAGCAACCATCCTTCTCTCCGCCTCCTCATCCTCTTCTTCCTCCTCTTCGTCCCTTTCAGCCCTCGGCAACGGAATGGGCTCTGCCTCGAATGTGGCGTACGAGATCCACACCTTGACGTGTCCACTGAGTGCAATGAGACGTTCGTATAACGCTCGTGCGGCTTCGCGTTCGCCTTCCTCGATCTCGAAATCGATGTAGGCTTTCCAGAGAACTTCGGGCATGGAGAGAGGGGATTGGGAAACGGCGAGCTCGAAGATGGCTCTGGAACGGGTAAAGTCTTGCAGCTGGGCTTCAAGTTCGGCGTATTTAATCCAGGCGGGAGAGTTGCTTGGGTCGAACTGCGTGCAAAGTTAGTTTCTGGATATATTCAAGTTGGAAGAGGGGAAAAGATGCGTACCTCCAGGTATTTCTCGTAGAGCATTCGAACGCGATCAAACTCGCGCAGCTCAATCTCAATGTCGATGTAACCCTTGAACAAGGCCTCCTTGGGACACATGCCAATGGCTGCTCCGAGAATCTTGCGAGCCGTTGGTAGGTCTAGTCTGCGAATCTCGAATTTGGCGTACATGATCCAGAGCTTGGCGAAGGTAAACTGCTTGTGGGGTATCAGCTTTGCCGCAGTCTGGTAGATCTCCCTAGACCGTGTGTAATCCTGGGTACAAGTTAGCATTTTGAGTCATTCGTATGGAGGGAACAGCATACCTTGGTTTCAATCTCCTCGAACAGAGCGTAGTTGAGCCACAAGAAGATGTACCGCCTCCAATGGCGCTTCTCGCCTCCGGGCGGTACTTGCGCAACCGCACGCTCGTAGACCTCTCGTACACGGACAGTGGCGGCTTCCACCTCTTCAGCAGTTGCACCTTCATCCTTGAGGTCCCGCCAGGCGCCTTCTTCCAGACGAGCAAAGTCGAACCAAACGTCGTAGTTGCGTCCATCATGAGACAGCTCCTCCTCATACTGTATTCTCCGCTTGCCCAGAACCGTGTTTTCAAGCGTGTTTCGCGTCCCGTGCTGCTTCTCAAAACGAGTATAGCTAGCATAGAGACCAGCTGATTTTGATCTCGGGATGCGGTCCAACGCAAACTTGTAGATGACCCGCGCTCGATCGTATTCCTTTTGCCTCGTCTCCATCTTTGCAAATGCGCCAAAGACTGCCTGAGCCTTTTCCACCTGTTCCTCCTCATCTCCAAAGAACTCAAGGGCAGTTTGGAAGACCTCTCGAGCCTTGTCCAGTCTCCCTCTATCTTCTTCAAACTTGGCCCACTTGACCCACACCCTTGCGTCCGGCCTGACAGCGATCCACCGTTCGTAAATCGTACTCGCACGATCATACTCTTGGTACCTCTCCTCCATCTTGATATACGCCTGCCATGCCTTGTCATCTGGTTCCCATTGCATCCATCGCTCAAACACCTGTCGGGCACCAGCAATGTTCTGGAGGAGCTCTTCGAGGTAGACGTATTTGTACCAGAGCTGGTCGACACGTGGGAGGAGGGTCACGGCGCGGTCAAATAGGTTGCGAGCGTGCTGGACGTTGCGGTTTTTGAGCTCCATTTCGGTGTAGGAGAGCCATAGTTGGATGCTGCGTGGGTCGACGTCGAGGGCACGTTCGAAGACTGAACGGGAGCGAGCGAATTCGTTTTGGGAGGCCTGAAAATGGCTTTAGTGGCTGTTGAATGGATAATTGGATGGTGTACCCACCTCCCAGTTGGCGTATTGAAGCCATTCTTTGCTGTATGGTGTTAGGACTTGGTGAATGAGTAGATAAGATCAACTTACATGCTACCACGAGTCCTTCGTATCCGTTCTTCGAATTCCTTTCGCTTTCGACCTCGGTATTCGCTGAGTTCCTCAAAGTCTTCGACGCGCTGCTTTGGCGCTCGGAAAGCGGTTTCTTGTCGCTCTTGGGCCTAAGAAATGGTATCAGCATGGGTTCCAACCAAGATCATCGACGAGTACTTACCTCACGCAAGAGCTGCTCCGCTGTGATCTATACAGATGCTTCAGTACGCTTGGAACGCTAATGAATGACAATTCAACATACTTGGATGGCGGCCGGCGCCCGATTTTTGATACTAAATATGACTGTTAGCTGAGTATAACATTGAATGAGACTTCAAAGCAAATACCGAGGTGCCCGTCCGTCCTGCATCGCGGTGGTCGTCGTCGTTAGAGGTTGAGCTCACAGCGAACCGTGACGGAACCGCCGCTGCTTGGCTTCATCCACCGATACAAACAAAGGTCCTCAAATAGGGGTCCATCATTACCCAAGCTACAGCTGCCGAAGTCGCGACCTGGCAAAGTGCGTTTGGATTTGCCTTTTTGCTTTCTTCCGCGTCTGCATGCCCCAGAGTTCGGTTCATTTCTGTGACTACTACGATGGCCAGAACTCAGGGTCAACAACAAGACCCCAGACTGACAGTTATATGTCTCAAGATACCCCCGATATTCCATGAAGCTCAGACGTCGGCTACGAACCATCGAAAGAACAGCGTCGCGCTGTACAAGCTTCACCAGGAGGCTTGGGACATCGTCGAAGAGAAGAAAGGAAAGCTGAAAGCCGTTGGGGCCAAAGCCTTCCAAGATACGTTCTTTGATGCATTCCGAAGGACGCTTGACGTCAAAAAGGGCAAAGTAGAGGTGAATGCTGAACGAGTCGCAAAGTTTGTGGCAGCGTATGTGCAGCATATCAATGAGAAAGGTTCGTCGTTGCGCACTTACAGTGCTCTTGAGTCGCGTTCTGAGCTGGCGCTGCAGATGTAGAGAACGACGAAGAGCACGATGAGGACGACCTTGGTGCTCGTTTCACCAGAGCCTTGCTCAAGTTTATCATCGAGGGCTTCCATGCAGCCAACAAAACGGTTAGATACCGTTCGGTCAATGCGCTGTACGAGATGGTCCGATTTTTGGGCACCCTAAGGTATGTCTCACCAACATCTGCACACGCGAGGTACCTTGCTGAGATTGCAAGGGCAGCACTGAAACCTACGGCGACCTGAAAGAAGCGCTCATCGACCGCTTGCAAGACAAAGAAAAATCAATCAGAGCCGAAGCAGGCGCGTCACTGGCCATACTATGCGCATCAGAGGAAACCTCTGCGGATAGTGATGATGATAGCGACGACGAGGCAGCTGTGCCAGTCCGCGAAGCCCTGTACGACCTCATGGCATATGACGAGTCTGCGTGAGTGGCTTGGTTCACCTTTCAGCCGACTTGAGAAATCCTGACCAGACTTGTAGTGAAGTTCGAAAGTCGATCGTTGGCCATATTCGCGTCAGTCAAGAGAGCTTACCGCACATCCTTTTGAGAATGCGCGACGTGGACGCGAGCATTCGAAAAGCCGTCTTTCAGCGAGTCTTAAAAGCCCGCATCTTTCACGGAGATATACACGGACCGTGCCATCCCTCGAACCTTGACTACCGACATCGTCTGGAGATCATGAGGCATGGTCTCAGCGACAGAGATCCAAACGTCTGCAAAGTAGCTGAAGGGCTTATGAAGGATTGGTTGGAAGCACACGAAAGGACGTTCCACGCCGTCAAAGCCGACCCAGACTCTGTTTACCGCAAGGAAGATGCACTCATCGCCTTGCTTGGGGACTACAATCTCTTCAAACGCACGCCTGAGGGCCTAATCGTCCTCGAGAAGTTGGTCAAGTGCATCTTCAAACTGCGTACCGACATTCGCGATGCGATCGAATTTGGCGGTGAGCAACCCCTCTTGAATGTGTGGCGTAGGCAAGCTTAGCTGACACGATTGACAGATCGGAAGGAGTGGGAGACGGTGGTGCTTCCCGAGAAAGCCTTTATAACTCGCGTCTTCGTGCAACACTGCGTTGAACAGGACATCAACGATGACAACCACGATATCCTTCCAACAGTTGTTGATATGGCGTTTCTGCTCGAGCAGAGGTACAACGCGATCATGGCGCTTTACGAGGACGAGTCTGCGACAGAGGTGTCGATTGCGCGAGCGAACTTTGTTTTGGCTGAGCTGCTCCGGATCAGTCATTTCCTCGACTATACAGATCACATGGGCGCCCACAAGATGCGTCTAGTCATTCGTACGTTCTCCTTCCAGCCTCTGTGGTAACTCAACGTACTCATTGCTGTTTAGGACAGATGCTCTCGGATCAGAACCTACCTGGAATCTTCATAACCTCATGCCTCGACGTCCTGCGGGCGTTATCCGCCGACGAGAAGGAGCTCATCCGCATTGGGATTGAGATCGTACAAGGTTTGAGGGAGCACGCCACCGACGATGAGGAACAGGTCAGTTCTTCTCTATCTGATCGTATTACCTACCTTATATTTTGAAACCCAGGCTCCGGCTGCAAATCCAGGAGAGGAAGAACAAGAGGTGCCTGTGCCTCTCTTTAACCGCCCTCGATGGGAGATGGAGCCTGAAATGAGGCAATATCTGGACGCTGTAGATTTGCGGGCACTGCACATTGCTCGCGGGCTATTCGAGCGTATAGACACGGTACGACGAATGACCCGCACTTAAGCACCGTACACTGTCTGATGTATCTTGAGCAGACATTCAAGAACCTTCCTGCCCTTAGCGGCCTCTACGACGACCTCATCCTGCCTATGATGAAATATGCCGATGCAGCTCTCCGGTCTGGCTTCCTCAATGAAGAGGAGACCGCACGATACCAAGAGCTGTTCGAAGAGGCTCTTTGCTGTATCAGCCTTTCAGCACTCGTCGCAGAGGTAAGTGACGATAAACAATTCGACGATATTCCGGAAGCTTATAGACGTAGACCATTGCGTGGATGTCGTACACAGAGTTCAAGAGGCGTGTCAACAAGGAAGACCTCGCAGATGATGTTCGGCTGCTCCTGCTCAAGGGCATGTTTGATATCGTGCTCGTATATCGCTCAAGTTTGGTGCCCAAGGGTGATAGCAAGGCAGTACGTTTTCTAGTTTCTATTATCCACGACGGTTTCATGTTCACAACGAATAGTTCGATGCCGTTTTGGAGAACCTGCTCGATCAAGTGACCAGCCAAAGCAGCTGTCCTGCTGCGTTGACAATAGTTTGTCAAGGCCTCGCGAAGCTTGTTATGGATGGCATCATCCACGACGAAAGGGTAAGCACGATATTCTCCTTCCCTTCATGGCTGGAGAGATCACTCACCTCATTCCTCTCCAGTCGATTTACAGGCTATACGCTGCCTTCATCGTTCCAGAAACGGCCGACAACGCTGACCTACGACAGTCCCTGCACTTTTTCTTCCAACTCTACAGCCACTTGCATCCCTATAACCAGGAGATGATGGCCAAGGTGCGTGCTATGTCGTCCAAGACTTTTGGATTCCCTTTGCTGATGCACTGCGTTGTATCCGCAGATTTTCATGGAAGTATTCAAGGAAGCAGGGGACAAGCGCAAGTCTCTGGACGATCCCAGTGCGACTATGGTCACGCCAGATGTACTGTGCCGCCTTTTCGAGGAATACACTGCACCACCAGGTGAAGATGCGTAAGTGACACTCTGCTTCTTCTTTTGTTGTCAGTTCTCAGCAAGGCTTGCCAGCAAGGCTTGCCAGCAAGGCGAAGCAATTCCGCCTCAAAGACAATGTTCACCTGAACATGGCCAATTCCATACTCGAAGCGTTGTTCGAGAAACAGCTTCCACACGAGAAAGAGGACTACATCTTCGAGAGTGGGTATCCCGAATTTATCGCTGGCGCTGCCTCTCTAATCGCGATGGTTTATAGAGAACGACAAGAAGGCTTTGTTCTTATGTCTTCCTCGGTTGCAGCTACCCGCTAAAGCCGACAGCTTGCTCCTCCTGCGTATCAAGGTCCAAATCGACAAGTTGCGAACTGTGAGCGTTTAGTTCTCCTCTATTTCTTAATCTCCCTAACATGGAACCCGATAGTGCCATCCGCCGCGTGACGCCGTGTCAACCAATGCTTTGAACAAGTTTGAAGGAAACTTTGTGAAGAAGTATGCGAAAGAGCTCGAGCTTTTAGAATCTGAAGACTACGACAAATACGAAGAACTGCAAGAGTTCTTCAGATTCCTGGACGATATAATCCCCGATGATGAGAGAGACAACGGTGAGCGCGGAGGACCGGTGACTCGTGGCAAGAAGAGGTGGGGAACATGCTCAAAGCTCGTGTGAAACAGCATAACTTACCGATCTTGACCAGGCGCTCGATGAGCACGACCAACAGTGAGATTGAAGACGTCAAACCGAAGATTGAGGAAGAAGAGGTGGTACCGAGAACACAGAACAAGTACGCCTATGCTCCCGCCATCTTCATATGTGCCCAACTGAGACCTTGGAAAGGCGCCGGCGAGTGTCGCGATTGCCTTCAGATGACAATGGGGAGGGCCCGTCTACTTCTACTTCCCCACCTCCGCCGCCGCCATCTCGTCGGCAAAAGAAGAAGAAAAAGTACATTTCCTATTGAAGACCATAGCTCTGCGCACTGATTAATCGACCCCTTTAGATTGCCCAACTCCCCAGAAGTCATTGTTATCAGCTCTGACTCTGACGAAGAGCTCCCAGCTGCGCGCAACCCCGCTGCGAAATCCTCGTGAGTATTTATTTTGATTCATATAGTTCCGGATACCAACTGCATTCATCCAGGTCCCGTCGTCAGCCAGCAAGAGAGGTGAAAGAGGAAGAAGATGACGACGAGATACAAGATTTGACCGAACAGCTCAGCCAGGGTGTCTCTCTGGCAGAGCAAACATGGGACTCGATCATGGACTCTGATCCTCCCGACGAAGATAACGACGAGGATGAGGAGGCCGAAGTCAGCCGATTGATAGCAGATTCTGATTGATACCCTTTCTTCCTTCCATTGCTCTTTGCCTTTCTGCCTGCACATTATTCTATGCTCGTCCATTTTTTGATATTTTTACTCTATTACCGTCATGTATTTTATCCTACTCTCTCTCTCTCGAAGAGGCTGCGGCGTGCTGAGATCTAGATATGGGAAACAAGCGCCCATCCCTGGTGTTGAAACTGCTACCCAGCAGTGGTCTTTTAGTGTGAGGCAGGTAACGCGAACAATGTCGAAGAAAAGCTAGCAGACGTATCAATAAAGTGCATATTATGTCTTGAATCGGAGTACTGACGAAGAGCTTTGGACCCTGTCTGATGGAAGGCACGTACCCGAGGTCCCAGCGCTTATTTTTTGCCGCTGATATTCTTAAGCCATTGTTATCATTTCCTCGTTGTGCGCTTCGTCAGCCGACCCCGTCTGCTGACGCAAAATACGCAACTGACACTTTCTCAATGAATTCTACTTGGCCATCTCGTATTCGAAACGGGTCTGGTCTCCTCTGACACCTCAGGACTCCTTGTCAGCCTCATATCCGTGGGGTATATAAGCCTAGCGAATCTTGGCTCTTCGTTGCCCATCGCATTGCCGTCCCTCGGCTTCATTCTTCCCAATGTTATTCCCCTTTCCGCCATCGGAATGGGTGTGCTCGTGTCGCTACTCTGAGCCACCGTCTTCGCCAGCCCCGATCGTGACATCGAGTGGTGAGTGCTTGAGCAACTGGTCCTGCCCTTACCGCCCCAGCCTCTCAGTTTGGGACTTCTCCCTCGTGCCTCACGCACAAGCAATGTTATCAACCATCCTCCACTTCCTCACAGTGATGCGCATTTCGCTCGCTGCTTGTGACCCGATGATCAAACCATAATCCTCGTTGTACCCACCCCGCTGGGTCCTGTACGTCGTATCCTTCCTTTCCTAATCTCACTGCGCCTGGCGTACTCTATAGTGATGCTCATAAGCTAGCTGACAGCGGCACTCGTGCTTGCCCCATACCTATCGAGTTCCTGCATATGCAGTGTCCCCAGCTTGCACGCGTCTGTCGCCTTTCTGTAAATCCATTCGCTCTAACGTCTCTGCAGTGATGCACTTGAGCTAGATGGCAATACCAAACCACCGACACCCAGTCCCAGCAAATGGCCAGGACGGAGGGAGCGATAATGAGTGAGCACGATCAAGCCCACTATTAATGGCCTCAGCCTTATGATCATACCAATAGAACGACGCCATTCCTCGCCCACCGAACATCAGGACTGTGAGAGGGAACGGGAGGTCGAAAACACTGTCTCCCTCCTCGTTTCTACTTCTCAGCTCACTGCATCTTCTTTCGAGTTCCACCACCGAACATCATCCAAGCATTTGATCGTCTCTCTGCAGCTCGATCGTACCCTCTGTCTCACTGGCAATCACCCCCTTTGGGCTATGAACGACGACAACAGGCTCCCAAGTTCCTCAATCGACCTCTCCTCCGCAGCCTTCTCCAACTGTTTCCTAGATCGCGGTTCCCCTCCAACTGACCGGGGCTTCGATCGGAGACGGCAGTCCTGCCTGGCCATTCAAGCCCTGCCTTTCATCAAAGAACCCTTGTTTCTTCCTTCATGTTTCGTCCTGGCGGCGAGTTGCTGGACGTTGTAGTGGGGCATCTACGCTCTTGGCAAATATGGCCACGCACTCGTCGAGTTAGCCTTTTCTAGGGGTTGCGCACGAGACAGCCACGGCTCTTCTAGATGTCGTTTTACGTTTCATCAGCATTCATCAGGGACTTCTGTCCACCGCTCGTGTACTCGAGTAACAGGTTCAGCTGGCCAATTTAGATCAACTCCTTTGGTATAGTATTGTTGTACAAGTATGTAGATAATGAAAATTTCAGATGCTCGCCTATGTGTAGGACATGCTGATCCGCGAAAGAAGAGTGTATGGGTCTCCAAGAAGCTCAGGTCGAGGTTCACGAAGCAAGGTAGCCACCCCTGCATCAACCTCCCCTCCCGATGAATCATCCGCGTCGAAATGAAGATCTGGATGGGACCCATGTTCCTCGTTATTCACGATTGGTTGGAGAGTATCAAGGGGGCTTGCCACGCCAGTCTTTTGCGACTCAAAAACTTGCAAGAGTTCAACGATACCGCTGTGGATGTTGGCCTGCGCCGCCGACATCGCGGTGTGGCCGTCTTTGATGCTCCTGATTGAGGTGTTGACGTTGGGTATATTGAGAAGCAAACGAACAATAGCTTCATGGCCCTCTTGAGCTGCCATTTTGATTGCTGTGTCCCGATCGTTGTCGAATGCATTGACATCGACATCCCCAGTGGTGAGAAGGAGTTCGACGATGCCACTATGGCCGAGTTCAGCAGCCATGAGAAGTGTTGTCGACCCGTGGTTGTTGGCTAGGCCGACCTGGATCTCGGGGTGCGCCAGGAGGAGCCTGACGTTGCCTTCGTGGCCGTGCCTAGCAGCCAGTGTGAGTGCTGACCACCCATCGCTCTTCGTCAGATTGACCTGGATCTCGGGATGCGCCAGGAGGAGCTTGACGGTGCTTTCGTGGCCATACATGGCAGCCAGCAAGAGTGCTGACCACCCGTCGCTGTCAATCAGGTTTATCTGGAGCTCGGGGTGTGCCAGGAGGAGCCTGACGGTGCCTTCGTGGCCCTGCCTAGCAGCCAGTGTGAGTGCTGACCACTTGTCGTTGCTGACCAGGTTGACCTGGATGTCGGGGTGCGCCAGGAGGAGCTTGACGGTGCCTTCATGGTCATGCCTGGTAGCCAGCAAGAGTGCTGACCACCCGTCACTGTCAATCAGGTTGACCTGGATCTTGGGGTGTGCCAGGAGGAACCTGACGGTGCCTTCGTGGCCGTTCCTAGCAGCCAGCATGAGTGCTGACCAACCGTCGCTCTTTGTCAGATTGACCTGGATCTCGGGGTGTGCCAGGAGGAGCTTGACGGTGCCTTCGTGGCCATACATGGCTGCCAGTGTGAGTGCTGACCACCCGTCGCTGTCAACCAGGTTTATCTGGAGCTCGGGGTGCGCTAAGAGGAGCCTGACATTGCCTTCATAGCCGTGCCTAGCAGCCAGCATGAGTGCTGACCACTCGTCGTTGCTGACTAGGTTGACCTGGATCTCCGGGTGCGCCAGGAGGAGCTTGATGGCGCCTTCATGGTCATGCCTGGCAGCCAGCATGAGTGCTGACCACCCGTTGTTGGCAACCATGTTGACCTGGATCTCGGGGTGCGCCAGGAGGAGCCTGATGGCGCTTTCGTGACCATTCCTAGCAGCCAGCATGAGTGCTGACCACCCATCGCTCTTCGTCAGATTGACCTGGATCTCGGGGTGTGCCAGGAGGAGCTTGACGGTACTTTTGCAGCTATACCTAGCAGCCAGCATGAGCGCTGACCACCCATCCTTGTCGACCAGGTTGACATGAATCTCAGACAGTGACAGGAAGAAGGCAACCAGGGCTTCGTGACCGAACCAGGAGGCCAACATCAATGGTGTCTGTTGGTCAAATTTGGTCGTTACATGTGGGCTGCCCACAGTGACCTCCAGCAATGTCAATGGTAGATTGTACAGGCCCAGAATATGGAGGGGAGCAAGGATGTCGAACAACAAATAGTGGGAGTCAGGATAGATGAAAGCAGGGAAGGCCTTGATTCCTGTAATGAATTGCGCAGTTTGGCGTCTGGTCTCTTCTACATCCAACCCTCTACAGGCATGGAAGGCCCATGCTTCGGATGCATAGGCAAGTAGGGGGTCATTTTCCAAGATGGCTTGGAACTCTGTAGGCGAGCTGATGGTTGTATTCTGGAAGCCACACTCTGTGAGATGGGTCATGCAGATAGAGGCGAGAAGAGAGTGTGGATAGGGAAATGCTTCATGGAGGAGACCTTCCAATGTCTCCTTAGCAGTATAGTCTGACAACAGGTGAGTCGCAATCAGGAAATGAACGACGATCTGCAACTTACGAACAAGTCGAACAAGCCTGCCCTCTTCCTCAAGAGTGATCAAGCCACCACACAGAGACAACAGGGTGGTCCCCGGAACACGACGGCTAGCTTCGAATTTATGGGTATCCGGCGACGTGGCTACGACCCGCTCAAGCTCCTCCATCGTCATCGACCTTGATGCATTGAGAACCCATACCAAGACAGCTTTTGCAAGGGTGGCGTATTTGTGACTTTGATTGGATATCCTGGTCCATGTTTGACGGTATACATCCTCCATACTGGACGGAAACACTTTGAGGGTCTCGCTCACGTCCTGAGGGCTGAGACATCCACTCAACGCATCCAGCTGGAGGGATGCATGCAAGAACCTAAGGAGATGATTCCATTAGCTCTGTATACTGACATCCGCATGCATGGGAGCTTCTTACATCCCACCACAATTGTGCTTGATGGTCGAGATAACCTCGTCCCTCAAAGATGGGTCGGCATGTAGGAGACGCCTCAGTTCTGCATACTTGTTAATCCCATTTGCAATGTGAAGGTCAAGGTCAGTATCCTGGGCGATGACATCGAAAGTGTGTGCTTTCGGGAAGTTGGCTTCCACAGTTTTTAGGGGTCGCGATGTGATGAAAAGCTTCACATCCAATGATGCAAGTGTCTCCACAACCGTCAGCTGAATCTTGAAGGGAGCCTCGTCTAGGGCATCGAGAACATAGAAGGTAACTGCCATGCACTTGACCAGTTGGTGGAGAAGAGCTAGAAGCTGTGCCTCGGTGGGGTCTGTCCTTTCGCGGAGATGCTGAGCATAAGTTTCTTCAACGAGGGCGAGGCACTCTGAGTGCCGCTCGAGTGTTTGCATTACGAGAATCTCGAGGACATCGCGAACCGACAATTCCGAGTGGTCGCTGTAGCGAAGGTAGATATAGCAAACACATATTTTGATGCCTGTGTCTTTGCACAATGCCTCGAGATGTTCTATGACGATCGATCTGGAACCAAGCTTCAGCGAGAGATTGAATGAGCAGTGGGAAGCTAACTTACGCAAGGATGGTCTTGCCAGCACCGGCTATGCAATGAGAAGTTAGAGGTGGAAGGTAGTGTGCATGCAAAGGCGACTTACGGATTCCTGAGCCCCAAAAAATCTTGATATTACCGTTGGGCTCGAGCCAGAGGCGAAATTTATCGCCTTTGACGAGCCACATCCCAGTCCCTGCCGTGGCCTTGCTCAACATATCGTGGTAGATGTTGCGAAAATTGGGTATCGACTCCAAGATCGCCCATATATCTCGCGGGCGCTCATAGTGGTAGTGAACGTTGTTGTGAACAACATCACCTCCAATGGCGGTGAAGGCCGAGTCTGCGATCTGAAGATCACGGGCGTTGGTGAACATTTCGGGCTTTCTGAGTGAGGGAGAGCCGTGTCCAACTCCTGTAGACATCTAAGATCGACGACGGATGATTATGCAGGGATGGCATTCACCTCCACCTTGCCCGACGGCGGGAGACCTTCGCACAATCTATCAGACGGGTCAATTGTGTATGCGTACACGTTCGAGAATACTCACATTGTGCGTTGAATACTGAGACATCGGTTTGGGCAGAAGGGAGCGGAACTGGACTGGGGAAGAGGGAGGGTATGGTGAAAGAGAAGGAGGAGGTAAGAGTGATTACTTGCGGCTTGAACTTGGGCTATGTGCTCTGATGGTGATGGCAGCCGTCATGGAAGACCTTCCGTGAATGGAACTGATAGGCACTCATTAGTTTCTTTGAACATGGGGCTAGAGCTCGCAGCTGGGCTCTTAGCCATCTTTATGCTGTTGGTACGCGATAATGCTGGTTTTCATTGTGTGAACTTGCTGCCAATAACGCCAAACATCCGGGGATAAGTAGTTTCTCCCAAAGTTCCTTCAAAAAGAAGCTGGCTCGCTTTGCGGAAAGAACATGTCTCGGGTTTGCGGCTTAAGATGCTCATAAACCAAGTTATGTGTCAAGGTGAGATCGCCAGAACATGCTCAGCGAGCTAATATCAACATCCTCCCTGAACGAAGTCTGGTTTGAAAGTTGGTCATGGTGACGTTTTCATCTGGAGATATCCAATGGCTACCAAAGTGAGCTTGAGCCTGGCTGAACCCTATACTCGGCTTACGCACTTCTGGGCAGATGTTTGCATTACATTGTATAGAAGACGCCTACTCCATATGTGTTTTATAGCAAGTTGAGTTGCACGAAGAAAGACCAGGCGCCCCGATCCACGGCTGCTTGTGAAACCTGCAACTTGCCCGCAAGTGTCTCGAAGTTCTCAAGCCCAAATTTGCGCTCGGTATAGGTGCTTGCTGATGCAAGGTCAGTGTTTTCTTTGATCCAGCCAACCAGGTCCTCCACATATCCTTCTTTAGGCCATTGTACTCCGGGAATCGTTCGTCGAAGTCGAGCCCCGCACTCGGTAAACAGGAGTTGCTCCGGCGAGAGCGAGTTTTTTGTGCGCTCGTTTGGGTCCAATGTCGGCCATTGTGCGCAGAGGTTGACCAGTGTCTCGAATTTTACTGCTGCAATCTCTGCCACCCAGTAGCCATCCTTGGGAAGGCTGTCGACCGGGTCGAGGAACCACACATCTTGGGCATAGACGATGTTGACCGTCTTTAGACAAGAGGAGGAGCTGAGGAGCGAAGTTAAAGAAGTAGTATCCTTCTCGATGAGAGGACTTCTTGCTGTATCGCCTGCCAATGTGGAATGGTAGTCGAATCTTTCAAGCCTGGGCGTATCGAAGGCGGCCATGGTGTCGAGATCCAGGAGGCTCATAAATTGATCCTGGATCTCGAGGGTGTGCAAGCGAGCCAAGAGGGTGGTTGAAGATTGACTGGGATCGAAAGCCTCAAACAAGAGAGTGTTGATTTCGCCCAAATTTATGCGAAATACCTCAAGATTTGGCATCGCGGCGACGACATAGGGAAGGTCTGAAGGATTGGCGCAGTCTTCATAAGGCGACGAATTATTCCAGAACAGCGAGAAGGTGGTGAGAGATGTCCACGACATGTCAAGGTCGCTCAGCAAGTGGTCATCTATGATGCAGCAGGGATTGAGGAGGGTGAGACGGGCCAGATGAGGTGTAGCAAGAGAGATTGGGTTGTGTCCTCTTGGGAGGTAGTTGATTAGGTGGAGTTCTTGCAGGGAAGGAAAGTCCATATCGCAGTGGAGGAAATGAAATGTAAAGTTTTCGCACTGGAGCGTTCGGATGCGTTCTGCATGGAGGACCACCATCTCCAGGGCAGAGGCAAAGCCATCGTAGACTTTCTTCGATTCAGGTGATGGTCGAGCCAGCTTGATGTCGAGGGCGCAATGCCGTGAACGCGCAAACACTCTTCGAACACAGGCAAAAAATGAGGCTTCCCGTCGCCTGGCTGCCTCGTCCTCCGGCTCAACAGGGCTTTCCAAAGCCTCCTCCTCATTGACAGAGTCTGCGTCATCCGAATCGTCGGACAGCAGTTCTCCCAAGATGCGATGGAGATCCCGAGCATCGAGGTCGAGGCGGGCCCACAATGAGCTAAGGGCAATCGCCGTTGCTCTCCATTGGCGACACACCTCCGTTAGGACCAAAGCAGTTGACCGACGATGTTCAACCATTTTGGTTTCTTCAGGGGGATATCCAGCAGCCAATGAATTGTCACAGTCTGGTTTACCATCATGGTTTTCGGGAAGGTGGACATCCCTGTCCTCTTCGAGATACAGTCTAACGTACTCGCCTTCACAGGCCAGTGTGAAGATATGTGACAGCAGCTCGATCGGCAGGTGCTTAATGGGTCCAGGAAACAGCTGAGTTAGCTGCAGGACCTGGTGTTCCAGTGTTCGGTGGTTGGCCTCCAAGGATCTCAGATGCTTTTTTGTTTGCATGATCTGTTCCAAAGCTTCGGCGGCCTGCTCTTTCGCGTCTTAAATGCGTTGGAAGACGGAGGAGCGTATCTCCAGGGTATTTGGCACATCCTGCCTGGGATTAAGCAAATGCTTGGTATGGTCGAATATACTAGCCCAATAAGAATTCGTCTGTAAGTTGCCATCGTCGTATAGGGTAGAGCTCTTACCTCATTTCCTGCGCCTCGATAATCGCGACAGGACAGAAAGGGGTGAAGGGTGTGGTTGACAGTTGCGACCAAACAAAACCAAATTCTAAGGTCGTAGAATTTGGCCTTCCAACTTTGAGCTCTTTTGATACATTTCTGGACAACTACAACCGTAATCCTTGGAAGAGAGGTCTTGTAAGCATGCACGCTTGAGTCCCGTTCTCACTTGGCCCATCGTGTGTGGCTGAAATGTCTTCGGACACTCGAAGATCCATAAGGTAGTAATTCAAGTTGATATCCTTCTTTAGGCCATTGGTCTACGTGAATAGTTCGTGAAATTCGAGGCCCGCACTCGGTAAATAGTGGTTTCTCCGGCAAAAGGAAAATTTGTCTGCAGTCGTCTGTGTCCAATGTCGGCCATGGTGGGCAGAGGCCGACCAACGTCTAGACGCCCTCGGTGTCAATCAATGATCCGGCTATTCTTAGAACCAATGCGCGAGCTGGCGCGACTGACCGCATTACTTTCATCTTTGAACCAAGACCTCGATGTTCGCTTTGTAAGAATTCCTAGCTTTATACGAAACTCTGGAACGCCATGACCGTGACTCGAGACGACGTGCTCAAGGCGCGACTCGAAAACATCTGTCTCGAGATTCCCCGCATTTTCGACGAAGCTCAGAAAGGGATAGCCAATCATAAAAAGAATTGCGTCGCGCTGTATAAGCTTCACTTGGAGGCTGAGGATTTTACAACAACTGACAGAAAGGGTCAGACTCGAGCGACAGGCAGGAAGAAGTTTCGTGTGGCGTTTCTCAGTACCTTTGTCAGGATCTTGCCGACCAAGAAAGGGGATGGAAATGGGGATCGCGTTTCCAAGTTTGTAGGGATGTATATCAAGCACATAAACGAGAAGTGTGAGTAATATTTAAGCCTTTGTGTATTTCTATCCTGACTTGGGAACATAGACGCTGAAGTAAACAATGTCGACGAGGATGAGGAGGATGAAGAAGAGACGCCAGAAGCCAACTTTACTCGTCAAATTCTCGAGTTTCTCACTCAAGCATTGGAATCTCGCGACAAAAACGTGAGGTATCGCGCCGTACACGCGTTATTCGACATGGTCAAGCATCTGGGAACTTTGACGTGCGTGGCCCTTTCAAATTCGCGCTAAAATTCGCTTCATGATACAAGGTTGACAGCGAGGAAACGTTCCATGAGCTACGAGGTGGCTTGGTCGACCGTCTTCAGGACAAGGATCTGTGGATCAGAGCCAAAGCAGCGGGGACTCTCGCCCTGCTTTGCGCGCCTCACGACGATCTAGACGGTGTCGACAAGGAGGACAAGAACGCGAAACAACCATTTTTACGTGTTCATCAGGTGCTATATGAGTGCATGGCCTATGATGACTCCTTGTAAGCTCTCACAAACTCGAGCTGCTTCGAATAGCCACTTGACAGATTTTCAGTGAAGTCCGCAAGGCCATTGTCTGCAACATCCGAATCGACCCTGACAGCATTCGGCACGTCCTAGATAGGCTTCGTGACGAAAAGCCTGTCGTTCGCAAGGCCTTGTACGAACATGTCCTCAAAGCAAAGATCTACAAAGACAAGGATGCCGGTGACTTTAGCCTGGGCCCTTGCCACCCCACCAAGCTGGACAGCACCCACCGCTTGGAGATTATGCGCTACGGTCTTCGCGATAGGGAGAAGGAGGTCAAAACTGCGGCGGAAAGTCTCCTCACCAACTGGCTGGAAGCCTACGAAAGGACGTTCCAGCAGGTCAAGACGGAACCTGAATCCTCGGCCGCAGCGTTACTTCGAAAGGACGACGGGCTCATTGCTTTCCTTAGCGAGTTCAGTGTGCACACCCTGGACAAGGAAGATCTGGAGACGCTGGAAAGCATGGTCCGCTGCATCTTCATTGCCAGGCAGGACATTCGCAATGCAATGGACTTTGGTGGTGAGTATACCATTGCCCATCCAAGCCCCACATTCACATCTGACATCCCCACGCAGATAGGAAGGAATGGGAGACCGGCGCTCTACCTGAAAAAGCCTTTACTACGCGTGTCTTTGTGCAATACTGCGCTGGTTCAAAAAACAACCAACTCCGACAGAGGATGGACGAGATCCTCCCAACTGTCGGCGAAATGGCCTCGATCATTGAGAAGAAGCGCGAGAGCCTTATGAACCAAACATCGGGTGCAGGCGATGGGCGACGGTCAGCAAGGGCAGACTACATTCTAGCCGAGCTTCTACGCATAGCTACTCATCTCGACTACAGCGACCACCAAGGTCGACAAGACATGTTGACAATCATTCGTAAGCGCTCTGCCTCTCCAGTGCGATGTAATGGTCCAACTAAATGGTGTTTCCCGACGTGATAGGTGCAATGCTTGCAGATCTAGAACTCCCTCATTTCCTTCTTCCGCTCTGCGTGGACGTTCTTCAAGGACTGTCGTCAGGAGATAGAGACCTCATCAATATCGGTGTTGAGCTTATCCAAAGCTTGAGGGAAGGTGATGAAGAAGAGGATGAACAGGTGAGCCTCATTCTGGCGGGCGATGCGCCGTGTCTCGCGTACATCCCTGACCAGCTACGACAGGACCCTGAGGCCACCGATGAGAACACCCGTCGTCCAGTTCCCCTCTTCTTCCGACCTCGGTCAGAGATGGATCCTGAATTGAGAAGATCCTTGAATCTTGTGGACTTGCGATGTCTTAGGATCGCACGCGGGATGTTCGAGCGCATCAATACGGCAAGTTTTACTTGGAAGGCGTGCTCTATGTCTGCTAACCTGATATATGCTGTACAGACATTCGAAAAGGCTCCTTCGCTCAACGGTCTCTACAAAGAGTTGATCACACCGACCATGAAAGCAGCGGAAGTCGCTCGCTGCACTACGAGTGGTGATGAGCAAGAGTTGTACGAACAACTCTTTGAAGAATCCGTTTACTGTCTAAGCCTGTGTGCGCTCGTCTGCGAGGCACGTCAATTTAACTTCCACGATTCAGTCTACCATCTGACCATGTCCTTCCACAGGTGATCAAGTTCCCGGTCTACGGCACGATCTCAGAATCGATCAACAAGAAAGAGCCCACGGGCGACATCAAACTCATCTTACTCAAGAGCATGTTCGATTTGGTCCTACTGTATGGCACAGATATTCTTCGTGGGTTTCCAAATATGGATGTGCGTCTGTTCTTTCATTTTTCCCGTAACACCCAGGTCCATAGCTTATCACCGCTTTGCAGTTCCAGGAAGTCGTCGTAGACAACTGCGTTAGGCAAATCAAGGAGCAAACCAACGACCCTGCCGCGCTAACCGTGGTCTGCCTGGGCATGGCAAAGCTTATCAGCGTGGGTGTCGTTTGCGATAAAGATGTAGGCTCTTTGTTTCTTGATTCGTTTCTGGTGGTAGAGGTTAACGTACAAAACTTGGCCAGTCGATCGCCGAACTCTACAATGCCTATGTGGATCCCGCGACGGCTGGAGTCGAGGCCATTCATCAACCTCTCAGCTTCTTCTTCCAGTATTACAGCGCCTTCCACCCGACGATGATGACGCAGGTGAGCCCTATGATTTACTAATTGTACCCACGATCGCTCAATTCTCTACGCATTGACAGATTTTTAAGGACGTATTCCGGGCAGCATCTCACAAGCGTCAATCACCCGAATATGAAGATGAGCTCGTCATAGAACCAGCAAGGTTGTGCGATATGTTCATAGACCACGTTACTCCACCAAAAGAGGACAAGTAGGGCACGAGAATTTCAGATGCTTGACATCGCAGCTAACCTTTGTTTCGCCAGTAACACGACGGACCAGAAATCTGCTCAGAATTCTACCCGACAGGTTGATGAGACAGTGCATTTGGATTTCGCCAAGGAACTTCTCGTCACCCTCTTCGAGCAGGAGGATCCAACTGAGAAGAAACGAAAGGAGAAATTGAAGTTTACGAGTAAGTCTACATCGTGCGAATTGTCATTACACCGGGCTCATTCTTTGCTCAGAGGACGAAAAGAAGGCGCTGTTCCAATGTCTGTCTTCGAAAGTGCGCTTTCCCGACAAGCCAGACGACATCAAGATATTGGAAATCAAGCTTCTGCTTGAGAAGATGCGCCGCGTAAGTGCAGTAAACTCTTCTTCTCCTTTCTTATATTCATGTGGTGTTTTGTCTCCCCAGTGCCATCCTCCACGGGATTACTACTCAAACCAAGCGCTTACCAAATTTGAAACCAACTTCACGACCAAGTACAAAGCTGAAATTGAAGCACTGGAGTTGGACGACTATCGGCAGCTAGACGATCTCAATGAACTCTTCTCGTTCCTTGACTCAATCATGCCAGATGACGAGGAAAGCGGAGACGAGCGCGAAGGTCCAACTACGCGTGGCAAGAAGAGGTACACTTTCCTCAGCTGCAGGATCACGAGAGTCGCATCATCTGACATCCACTCTTCTAGACGCTCTATGAGTACAGCCAATAGTGAGATGGAGGATGTCAAGCCTACCATTGAGGAATGCGAGAAGGCTCATGACACCAAGTACGTTAGACCTACTGCCTACCATCTGCTTCGGCCTGACCTCCTGTGTGTAGGCGGCGAAGGATATCGGAAGGACCGTCAACATCGCCCCCGCCTCAGCCCCGTCGACAGAAGAAAAAGAAACAGAGGTACGCCTGTGATTGAAGAACGGAGCACTTTAGACGACTGACGTCGATACGCTAGAGCTCAATCACCAGAAGTCATTGTCATCAGCTCTGATTCAGGCGAAGAGGCTCCCCCAGCACGTAACGCCGCATCCGGCCCTCCGTGAGTATATGCAATTCTTCGGCAGAGACCACTTCTCACCTCTTTTTAGACCCCGACGTCAGCCAGCAAGACAGGTGAAAGAGGAAGAAGATGACGACGAGATTCAAGAGTTGACTGAACAGCTCAGCCAGAGCGTCTCTCTAGCTGAGCAAACATGGGACTCGATCATGGACTCTGATCCTCACGACCAAGATAACGACGAAGACGACGAAGACGAAGTCAGCCGATTGGTGGCAGATTCCGATTAATACCCTTTCTTCCTTCCACTACCCCTTCCTTTCTGCCTGCACATTATTCTATGCTTGTCCTTTTTTTGATATTTTACTTTATTCCCGTCATGTATTTTATCCTACTCTCTATTGAAGAGGCTGCATGCTGGGATCTAGACATGGGACACAGGCGCCCATCCCTGGTGTTGAGACAGCTAGCCAGCAGTGGTCTTCCCTTCTCCAACCGTTTCCTGTTTCCCCCCCTTCTGACCGGGGCTTCGATCGGAGACGGCAGTCCTGCCTGGCCATTCAAGCCCTGCCTTTCACAAAAGAACATCCCCCGTTTCTTCCTTTATGTTTCGTCCTGGCGGCGAGTTGCTGGACGTCGTAGCGGAGTACCTACGCTCTTGGCAAACGTGATCACGCACTTGTCGAGTTGGCCTTTTCTGGGAGTTGCGCACTGGACAGCTACGGCTCTTCATATGTTTCATTAGCGTTCATCAGGGACCTCTGTCCCCCGCTCGTGTACTCGAGTACAGGTTCAGCTGGCCAATTTAGATCAACTCCTTTTGTGTAATATTCTTGTACAAGTGTGTAGAGAACAAAAGAATTACATCCTGGTACTATGCGTGTAGAACATGCTGATCTGCGAAAGAATATTGTATGGGTATTCAAGAAGCTCAGGTCGAGGTTCACGAAGCAAGGTAGCCGCCACTGCATCAACCCCCCTTCCCAATGAATCAGCTGGGTTGAAATGAAGATCTAGATGGGACCCATGTTCCTCGTCATTCACAAATGGCTGGTGAGCATCAAGGGGGCTTGTGACGACAGCCTTTCGCCACTCAAAGTCTTGCAAGAGTTCAACGATACCGCTGTGGCCGTTGGCCTGCGCCGCCGACATCGCGGTGTGGCCGTCTTTGATGCTCCTGATCGAGGTGTTGACATTGAGTACATTGAGAAGCAAACGAACGATAGCTTCATGGCCCTCCTGAGCTGCCATTTTGATTGCTGTGTCCCTATCGTTGTCGAATTCATTGACATCAACATCTCCAGTGGCGAAAAGGACTTCGACAATGGCACTATGGCCATATTGAGCAGCCAGAAGAAGTGCTGTCGACCTGTGGTTGTCGGCCAGACTGACCCGGATCTCCGGGTGCGCCAGGAGGAGCTTGACGGTGCCTTCGTGGCCATACCTAGCAGCCAGCGTGAGTGCCGACCATCCGTCGCTGTCGACCAGGTTGACCTGGATCTCGGGACGCGCTAGGAGGAGCCCGACGGTGCCTTCGAGGTTATACCTAGCAGCCAGCATGAGTGCCGACCACCCATTGCTCTTCGTCAGATTGACCTGGATCTCAGCATGCGCCAGGAGGAGCCTGACGGTACCTTCGGGGCCATACCTAGCAGCCAGCGTGAGTGCCGACCACCCGTCGCTGTCGACCAGGTTGATCTGGATCCCAGGGTGCACCAGGAGGAGCGCAACAACGCCTGTATGGCCATTTCTAGCAGCCTCCATGAGTGCCGACCACCCATCGCTCTTCGTCAGATTGACCTGGATCTCAGCATGCGCCAGGAGGAGCTTGACGATGCCTTCGTGGCCATACCTAGCAGCCAGCGTGAGTGCCGACCACCCGTCGCTGTCGACCAGGTTGATCTGGATCCCAGGGTGCACCAGGAGGAGCGCAACAACGCCTGTATGGCCATTTCTAGCAGCCTCCATGAGTGCCGACCACCCATCGCTCTTCGTCAGATTGACCTGGATCTCAGCATGCGCCAGGAGGAGCTTGACGATGCCTTCGCGGCCATACCTAGCAGCCAGCGTGAGTGCCGACCACCCGTCGCTGTCGACCAGGTTGATCTGGATCCCAGGGTGCACCAGGAGGAGCGCAACAACGCCTGTATGGCCATTTCTAGCAGCCTCCATGAGTGCCGACCACCCATCGCTCTTCGTCAGATTGACCTGGATCTCAGCATGCGCCAGGAGGAGCTTGACGATGCCTTCGTGGCCATACCTAGCAGCCAGCGTGAGTGCCGACCACCCGTCGCTGTCGACCAGGTTGACCTGGATCTCGGGACGCGCTAGGAGGAGCCCGACGGTGCCTTCGAGGTTATACCTAGCAGCCAGCATGAGTGCCGACCACCCATTGCTCTTCGTCAGATTGACCTGGATCTCAGCATGCGCCAGGAGGAGCCTGACGGTACCTTCGGGGCCATACCTAGCAGCCAGCGTGAGTGCCGACCACCCGTCGCTGTCGACCAGGTTGATCTGGATCCCAGGGTGCACCAGGAGGAGCGCAACAACGCCTGTATGGCCATTTCTAGCAGCCTCCATGAGTGCCGACCACCCATCGCTCTTCGTCAGATTGACCTGGATCTCAGTATGCGCCAGGAGGAGCTTGACGATGCCTTCGTGGCCATACCTAGCAGCCAGCGTGAGTGCCGACCACCCGTCGCTGTCGACCAGGTTGACCTGGATCTCGGGACGCGCTAGGAGGAGCCCGACGGTGCCTTCGAGGTTATACCTAGCAGCCAGCATGAGTGCCGACCACCCATCGCTCTTCGTCAGATTGACCTGGATCTCAGCATGCGCCAGGAGGAGCTTGACGATGCCTTCGTGGCCATACCTAGCAGCCAGCGTGAGTGCCGACCACCCGTCGCTGTCGACCAGGGTGATCTGGATCCCAGGGTGCACCAGGAGGAGCGCAACAACGCCTGTATGGCCATTTCTAGCAGCCTCCATGAGTGCTGGCCACCCGTAGCTGTTGACCTTGTTGGTCTGGATCTCGGGGTGCGCCAGGAGATGCTTGACGGTGCTTTTTTGGCCATACCTAGCAGCCAGTGTGAGCGCCGACCACCCATCACTCCTGGTAAGGTTGATCCGGATCTCAGACAATGCCAGGAGGAAGGCAACCGGGGCTTCGTGACCAAACCAGGAGGCAAACATCAACGGTGTCTCTTGGTGAAATTTGGTTGTAACATTTGGATCGCCCATGGTGGTCTCCATCAATGTCAATGGTAGATTGTAGAGGCCGAGAATATGGAGGGGAGCGAGGATGTCAAACCACGAAGAGTGGGAGTCGTAGCTGATGAAAGTAGGGAAGGCTTTGATTCCCGTAACGAATTGTGCAGTTTGGCGTCTGGTCTCCTCTACATCCAACCCTATGCGAGCATGGAAGGCCCAAGCCTCAGATGCATAGGCAAGCAGGGGGTCCTTCTCCAAGACAGATTTAAACTCCTCCTCTGAGCTGATGGTCGTATTCTGGAAGCCAAACTCTGTGAGATGGGTCATGCAGATAGATGCGAGAAGAGTGTGTGGATGGGGAAATTCCTCATGGAGGAGAACCCCCAACGTCTCCTTAGCGGTGTAGTCTGACAATGGGTGAGTCACGATCAGGAAATGAACGACTGTCTGCAACTTACGAACGAGTCGAACAAGCCTGCTCTCTTCCTCGAGAGTGATCAAGCCACTACACAGAGACAAGATGGTGGTCCCCGGAACACGACGGCTAGCTTCAAATTTGTGGGTATCCGGCGACGTGGCTACGGCCCGCTCGAGCTCCTCCATCGTCATTGACCTTGACGCATTGAGAACCCATACCAAGACAGATTTTGCAAGAGTGGCGTATTTGCGACTTTGATTGGATATCCTGGCCCAGGTTTGACGGTATACGTCCTCGATGCTGGACGGAAACACTCTGAGCGTGTCGCTCACGTCCTGATGGCTGAGACACCCGCTCAACGCATCCAGCTGGAGGGATGCATGCAAGAACCTAAGAAGATGATTCTGTTAGCTCTGTTACTGATATCCGCATGCATGGGAGCTTCTTACATCCCGCCACAATTGTGCTTGATGGTCGAGACAACCTCATCCCTCAAGGATGGGTTGGCCTGTAGGAGACGCCGCAGTTCTGCATCCTTGTTGATCCCGTTTGCGATATGAAGATCGAGGTCGGCATCCTGGGCGACGATGTCGAAAGTGTGCGCTTCCGGGAAGTTGGCTTCCACAGTCTTCAGGGGTCGTGATGTGATGAAAAGCTTCACATCCAATGATGCAAGTGTCTCCACAACCATCAGCTGAATCTTGGTGGGAGCCTCGTCTAGGGCATCGAGAATATAGAAGGTGACAGCCATGCCCTTGGTCAGTTGGCGAAGAAGAGCTAGAAGTTGTGCTTCGGTGGGGTCTGTCCTTTCGCGGAGATGGCGAGCGTAAGTTTCTTCGACGAGGGCGAGGCATTCTGAGTGCCGCTCCAGTGTCTGCATCACGAGTATCTCGAGGACATCGCGAACCGACAATTCCGAGTGGTCACTGTAGCGAAGGTAGATATAGCAAACACATATTTTGACGCTTGTGTCCTTGCACAAGGCTTCGAGGTGTTCTATGACGATCGATCTGGAACCAAGGTTCAGCAAGAGATTGCACGAGCAGTGGGAAGCTAACTTACGCAAGGAGGGTCTTGCCAGCACCGGCTATACAATGAGATGTCAGAGGTGGAAGGTAGTGTGCATGCATAGGTAACTTACGGATTCCTGAGCCCCAAAAAATCTTGATATCGCCGTTTGGCTCGAGCCAGAGGCGAAACTTATCGCCTTTAACGAGCCACATCCCAGTCCCTCCCGTCGCCTTGCTCAACATATCGTGGTAGATTTTGCGAAAATTGGGTATCGACTCCAAGATCGCCCATATATCTCTCGGGCGCTCATAATGGTAGTGAACGCCGTGATTGTGAACGACATCACCTCCAATGGCGGTGAAGGTCGAGTCTGCGATCTGAAGATTGTGGGCGTTGGGGAACATTTCGGGCCTTCTGAGTGAGGGAGCGCCGCGTCCAACTCCTGTGGATATCTCAGATCGATGACGGATGATTAGACAGGGATGAGACTCACCACCACCCTGCCCGACGGCGGAAGACCCCCGTACAATCTATCAGACAGGTCAATTGCGTACGTTTGCACGTTGGCGCGACAGTACTTACACTGTGTGTTGAGTACTCGGACATTGATTCGGGCAGAAGGGAGCGGAACTGGACTGGGTAAGAAGGTGGGTGAGGGTGAAAGGGAAAGAGAAGAGTGATCACTTTAGGCCTTGAGGCAACCTTGAGGCGTGAGCTTAAGCTATGTGCTCTGATGGTGATGGCAGCGGTCATGGAAGACCTTCCGTGAACGGAAACTGATCAGTTTCTTTAAAGATGGGACCAGAACTCGCAGCTGAACTCGTAGCCATCTTTATGCCGTTGGCACGCGGTAGTGCTAGCTTTCATTGTGTAAACCTGCTGCCAATAATGCCATCCATCTAGGGATAACTAGTCTCGCACCTCGTTTTCTGCGCCTCGATAATCGCGACCGGACATCCTGGCACGACGAAAGGGGTGAGGCGCGGCCAAATGGTAGCGACCAAACGGGGCCAAACTTTACATAATCGTCAAATATATTCAGAGAATTTGGCCCTTTTGCTGACTTTTCGCTCTTTCTGATACATTTCTTGACGGCTGCAACCGTAATCTTTGGACCGTTCTCACTTGGCCCATCGTATGTGGCTACAATGACTTCGGACGCTCGAAGATCCATGAGTTAGATGAACCACCTGATGCGCCGCATTCGACACATGAGCGTAGTTTCCACTCCTCAACTCGGCCTGGGTCAATCCTGAGCGGTGAATTGCACTGTCAAAAGGCCTCCCACGTATACATAAGATGAAATATTCCACTGAGCGCGCATGTATCTTATAGCAGATTCAGCTGCATGAAGAAGGACCAGGTGCACCGTTCTACGGACGCTTGTAAATGCTGCAACTTGTCAACAAGTATGTCGAAGTCTCCAAGCCCAAATTTGCGCTCGGTGTAGGTGCTTGCTGGTACAAGGTCAGTGTTTCCTAAGATCCAGCCAACCACATCCTCCACATATCCTTCTTCAGGCCATCGGTCTACTTGAATCGTTTGTCGAAGTCGAGCCCCGCACTCGGTAAACAGGTGTTGCTCCGGTGAGAGCAAGTTTTGTGTGCTTTCGTTTTGGGCCATTGTCGGCCAGTGTGAACAGAGGTTTGCCAGCACCTCGAATTTCACTGCTGGAATCTCTGCCACCCAGTAGCCATCCTCGGGGAAGTTGTCGACTAGGTCGAGCATCCACCCATCCTGAGCATAGACGACATTAACTGTTTTCAAACGAGTGGAGGAGTTGAGGAGCGAAATCATGGGACTCATGTCTTTTTCGATGAGATCGATGGTACCGACGTAATACAAGTGAAAGAGGTAGTCGAATCTTTCGAGTCTGGGCGTGTCGAAGGCGGCTATAACGTTGAGATCTAGGAGGATCAAATCGTGGTCCTGGATCTCGAGGGTGCGCAAGCGAGCCAAGACAGTGGGTGAGGATTGACTGGGATCGAAGGCCTCGAATACATCGGCCTCAAATTGGCCTAAATTTATGCGAAATACCTCAAGATTTTGCATCGCGGCGATCGCACTGAGAAGGTGTGAAGGACCAGGATAGACATCATGGGGCGATGAGTTGTTCCGGAATAGCGAGAAGGTGGTGAGAGACGTCCACGTCATGTTTATGTCGCTCAGCAAGCTGTCATTTGGGCTGCAACCTGGATTGAGGAGGGTGAGACGGGTAAGGTGAGGCGTAGCAAGAGGGATTAGGCGGCGGTCATCATCCCTTGGGAGGTAGTTGGTTATGTGTAGTTCCTGCAGTGAGGGAAAGTCCAGATCGCAGTGGAGGAAATCAAATGTAACGTTTTTGCATTGGAGCATTCGGATACGCTCCGCATGGAGGACCACCATTTCCAGGGCAGAGGTAGAGCCATCGTGAATCGTTGATTCATGTGTGAGTCGGGTCAGCTTGATGTCGAGGGCGCAATGCCGTGAACGCGCAAACGCTGCTCGAAGGCAAGCGAAAAACGACACTTCTCGTCGCCTGGCTGCCTCGCCTTCCGGCTTGGCAGGCCCTTCCAAAAACTCCTCCTCATCGACCAAGTCTGCGCTGTCCGAATCGTTGGACGGCAGCTCCCCCAAGATGTGACGGAGATCCCGTGCGTCGAGGTCGAGGCGAGCCCACAATGGGCTAAGGGTAATCACTGTTTCTCTCCAAGGGCGACAGACCTCCATTAGGATCAAAGCAGTCGACCGACGAGGTCCAACTTTGGTTTCGGGCAGGTTTCCACTCTCGTACTCGTCAAGATACAGTCTGACATACTCGCCTTCACAGGCCAATGTGAAGATATGCGACAGGAGCTCGATCGGCAGATGTACGATAGGCCCAGGGAGCAGCTGGGTCAACTGCAGAGCCTGGAGTTCCAGCCTTTTGTGCTTCGCCTCTAAGGAGCGTAAATTCCTTTTTGCTCGTTGTATTTGTTCCAGAGCTTCCACATCCCGCCCTTTTGTATCTTGAATGCATTGGAGGACTGAATAGCGCATCTCCGGGGTGTTTGACACAGGCCGCCCGGGATTGAGCAAATCTTCAGTATCCCTGGACATCCTAACGAATAAAAATCATCTAGAGGATTCTGTTGCTATATAGGATGGATTTCGTACCTCTTTCCTCGTTCTTTACCCTCGCTGATTGCGAGCGGATATCCTGGCGAACGTGGAGAAAGGGAGAAGGACGAGGCGCGGCTATGTAGAGGGTTATGACCAAACAATGCCAAATTCTAACCATGTAGAATTTGGCCTTCTTGCCAACTTTGAGCTTTAATCTCTAGACGGCTGCAACCTTAATCCTTGGAAGAGAGGCCCTATAAGCATGCACGTTGGATACCCCGGTTGTGTTTTGCTTCATCACGTTTGTTTGATTTTGACGCGAATCATTGGCACGCGACGCGCTGCCCGTGGTCCGGGTTTGTATTCACTTTGCTCGTGTGCGGCTTGTCTTTCAGACATTCGAAACTCCATACGATAGAGGAAGAAAAGGGTGGCCACTGGGTTCCAATTGAGTGTATGTACGTTATAGTAGATTCAGCTGCATGAAGAAGGACCAGCTGCCTTGGTCTACGGCTGCCTGCAACGGCTGCAATTTGGCAACAAGCGTCTCGAAGTTCCCGAGCTCGTAATTGCACTCGGCGTGGGTATTTGCGGGTAAGAGGCCAGTGGTTTCTTTGATCCAGCCAACCAGGTCCTCCACATATCCTTCTTTCGGCCGTTGGCCTAGGTGAATCGTCCGTCGAAACTGAGCCCCACAGGTGGTAAATAGGAGCTGCTTTCGTAAGGAAAAGTTGAGCGAACAGTCGTTTGGTTCGTATGGCGGCCATTGGGAGCATTGGTTGGCCAGTCTCCTGAAATCCACCGCCGGGATCTCTGCCACCCAGTAACCATCCTCTGGAAAGCTGGTGACCGGGTCGAGGAGCCACAGATCCTGAGCATAGACGATGTTCACCGTCATTAGATGAGTGGAGGACTTGAGTACGGAAAGTATAGGATCCATGTCTTTATCCATGAGCAGAGTTCCGTCAGTATCGCCCAGGGAACAAAGGTAGTCGAATCTTTTGAGTTTGGGTGTGTCAAATGCAGCGATAATGTTGAGATCTAGGAGGGTCATGAACTGATCCTGAAGTTCTAGGGTGCGCAGGTGTGGTAGGGAGGTAGCCTGGAAATGACTGGATTCGATAGGCTCATGTTGAAAGAACCCAATGCCGCCGCAATTTATGCGAAGCGTTTGCAGATTTTGCATATTGGAGATCGCGTTCAGAAGTTCTAAGGGATCGGGATAGTCGCGATGTGTGTTGTTCCAAAATAAGGAGAACGTGGTGACTATTTCCCCCGACAACCTCAAGTCGCCGAGAAAGGGTTTATCCAGATTGTAGTATGGATTTACGAGGATGAGCCGTGTGAGCCGGGGCGTAGCGAGAGTCGTGAGTGGCGTAGAAGATGATGGTCTATAGTTGGTGAGGTGAAGTTCTTGAAGAACCGGAAAGTCCATGTCGTTGTGAAGGAATCCGAAGGTAAGATTTTCACAGTGAAGCCTCTCTATGCGCCACGAATGGAGTACCACCATCTCCAATGCGGAAGCAAACCCATCATATTTGCTGGGTCCTGATAAAGGTCGCAGGAGCCTGATGTCGAGCGCGCTGGATTGCCTTGAGCGCTCAAAAACTGTTTGAACGCCGGCATACAACGACGCCTCTCGCCTCCTGGCTACCTCGTTCGCCAGATCGGCTGGGTCCTGGTGAATTTCCTCCATCTCTTCATCAAGGTAGCTTTCATAGTCCGAGTCGTTGGACAGCAGCTCCTTCCAGATGTGATCAAGATCCCGAATGTCGAGGTCGAGGCGGGCCCATAATGAGCTAAGGGCAACAGCCGTTGCTCTCCAATGACGGCAGACCTCTGTTAAAACAAAGGCCGTTGAACGATGGGGTCCACCCCCGTTAGCTTCGTCAGGGAGACATCCGACGTCGCTCCTTTCATCACCATCAGGCGAATCGTGGTCGCGGGGTGGTTCACCATCATGTTCTTCCGGCCGAGATTTGTCGCCCTTATCTTCTTCAAGATGTAGCCTGACATATTCGCCTTCGCAGGCGAGTGTGAAGATATATGACAGCAGTTCCACCGGCAGGTGCATTATGGGCCCAGCCAGCAGCTGCGTTAACTGCTGGGCCTGATGCTCCAGCTTTCGACGCTTGGCCTCCAAGAAACGTAGATGCCTTTTGGTTTGTCGGATTTGTTCCAGAGCCTCCATGCCCTTCTCTTTCGTGTACTGCACGGATTGGAGGACCACGGAGCGCATTTCTGGGGTGAGTCCCAAACCGCACTGCCCAACATCGAGCAATTCCTCAATAGTCATGGGCATACTGGCTAATAAGGAGGCATCTATAAGAGACAGCTGGTGGGTGGGATAGAGTTCTTACCTTGTGTCCCGTACCCCGATGATAGTTGGTAGCAAGGGGCGAGCATCGGAGCGCTCATATTGGGCCCAATGCGACCAAATATATCCAAACTCCAGAATGAGCGCCACACGAACCAATGAGAGTCAATATACAACGACCATCACGAAAGAAAGGCTAAAACGGCCTGAAGCGGTACTATAGCGTATCCTTGAGACACGCTGTTCATCCTTATCGCTAGTCTAGCAAACGAGGCTCTTTGCTGACGGGTAAATCTACATGATTGTGAATCCTACATATGCGATTTTAATGATCCCTATTTCTACCCCTTCTTGTCTACGTCTATAAAGAACGGTATTAACAGGATCGTAGACTCCAGCCGGCCATAAGAGACCAAGAAATCTGGCCCAGCGCCCTCTGCAAATTCTGGATGCCAATAACAACGCGAGCCTCGAAGTCCTGGGTTCTGAAATCGCAAGAAGGCATACCTACCACCGATACAGGCCTTGAGTTTGCAAGTATCCACCCGACCAAGTACTCCACGTATTCGTCCTGGGGGCAGTCGTCTGGATCAACAAACGTTTGTCGGAAATGAGCGCTGCACTTTGCAAACAGAAAGCTATCGTTGAGGCTTGCAGCCACCGAGCACTGGCTCTCCATATGACGCCTTGAGGGCCACTCTAGCGATGTCGACGCCAACTTTTCGAAGACATTAGGTGTTCTCTCTGCCAAAGCATATCTCTTCATAGGGAAACATTCGAAAGGCCACAAGAACGACGGGTCGAGGAAGCTGATCGTTCTGAGATGTTGGGAGGAGCGGAGAAGGACCAGGATAGGGTGAAATTCCAGGTTACCGGTGTCAGTTTGTTCGAAGAGATAATCAAATCTCTCGAGCCTGGGTGCATTGACTGCGGCCATTGCCTTGAGATGCAAGAGATGTGTGCCTGGGTCCTGGATCTCGAAGGTTTTGAGGTTGGGCATCAAGATGGTCTGGTATCGTCCTGGAGTAAGAGGGACCTCGTCTTCGGAGGGAAAATCGCCGAAATTTACACGAAGTGTGGCAAGATTTGGCATATGAGTTAGAAGCTTGAGCAAGTCGCCCGGATCGCGACGTTCAACCTTCATGGGTCTCCCATTCCAGAAAAGAGAAACGCTCGTGAGGGGTGACCACAAAATGTTGAAACGCGGATTATCCACGGCCGGTATTTCCTGGAAATCATGGTTGAGCACCATGAGGTAACGAAGTTGAGGGATTTTGCACGTAGCGGGGAAACAGTCCTTCAATCGGAGTTCCTCCAGGACTGGAAACTCCCACACATGACCATGTAAGAAATACAGATGGAGTTCGTCGCACTGTACGGAGCGAATCCGCTCCGAGTTGAGCAGGGCAATCTCCACAGGAGAATCCCAGATGTTGTGAGGCCCCCCCTCGCCATTGCTGCAGCTCAGCTTCATATCCAGGAGGGATTTTGTTCGCCGAGATCGCTCGAATACTGTCCAGACCCGGGCAAGGAAGTCCTCCTCTGCACCACCACCGTCAAACTGCCCCCCAGACTCACCTTCCGCATACTCTTCGAGAAGAAACTCCATTGAGGGAAGGACAAGCTCTGGTCCCTACTCTGAACCCTGCACATCGATATCCAGACGTGTCCACAACGAAGGGAGGTTGATGGCTGTCGCTTGCCACTCGCGGCACACCTTGGTGAGGGCGATAGCCTTCGGACGCTCGCTCTCGTCGTCAAAGCTATATGGCTGAAGTCAAACATAGTCTCCGGCGCATACCAGTGTGAGGATATACGCGAGAAGCTCGGGTGGCAAACGCGAGATGGGTCCAGCAACTAGCGACTTTAGCTGCACAGATTGGCGCTCTACCTTGCGCGACATGAATTCGAGACCCTTCAAAGAGGCTTGCATTCGCGCGATCTGCTTCTTCTTTTGCGTGATTCGAGAGTTGGTGGCTTCAGCCTGTGCTTCTGTGAACTCGATGTACTGTTGGACGGCGGGGTGCATCTCAGGGGTGGCACGCAAGGGGGGATTGCGGCCCATGTCTAGGAGGTGGTTCAAGTGGTAAGCCATGCTTGCTTGAAGGTGTAGATGCTGCCTCGCCAATCGGATGGATATACTGCGGCAAGCAGGGGCCCCTAGGTATCTCTTAGTAGTTCTGGTCGAAGAAATAGGAGCACAAAGGCAGATCATCGAGCCTTTTACATCACTGCGTTTCTGCCACTGACCGGAAACAAGGGTCGAGATTCGAGATGCTCTGTTATTAATCAACGCCACACCAACATTCGACAGTGATTGAACAAAGAGAGCAAGTTCTATAATGGTGAAACAAGGATCACGCATTATCTCCAAGCCAGCCGCAGCGAATTCCTACAGGTTATCAGGAATAATAAACAGGGTAGTTGCTCGGTCCCTTCTAACCGCAGCAGGTAGATGCTCCTTGACATTCTCCGAAACAAGCTCTCGCGCTCCCCAATGCACGGTGCTCGCACAGCTCCAATCGCGTCCGACAGGGAACCTCTCCAAGTTCTTCCCAATCTGATACACAGCCTGCCCTTCCCCATCCCAGACGATCGCAAACCTCTCGAAGGTATGGCTGAATCCAACCATAAACTTTGTGAGCCCCGAGTTGCTCGTGGGGATGGTGCCAACGTGCGCTCGTATGCTCTGTCTGCTTTGCCAGGAGAGGAGGGAGAGGAAGCCAGGGCCGTCGGTTATGACGCAGAGTTCCATGCCAGTGGCAAAGACGTGTGCCATGTCCTATAAGATATTGCGGTAAGTGCGAAAGCACAAGGTAAAGTGGGGCTTACACTGTCTGAAGGGATACTTCGACTCTCGGGGGGACCTGCTTGAGATGTGGACATTGACTGGACCTGTTGGTTCGATCAGAGAAGCGATTTACACCCCAACGGCGATCTCGGAATGGTATGTATCGAGCGCAATAACAATCAAGTTGGAACATGGGATATTAAATGACCCTGATATGGATTTTGAACGCCTGAAGGAAAGATTAGATGGATTCAGAATGTTGCCGTTGAAGCCCCGAGCGCATGCTCTACCCATCGTTCATGGCCTGGCTTGGTTTCCATGCGACGAAGTGATACGAGAGAATGTATGCTCTCCCCTTCGAGCTCCCCGTCGGGCACACAAGGAGAGATGAGACCGCGACCCACGTCCAGGAGGTGGTTCAAATGGTAAGCCATGCTTGCTCGAAGACGTAGTGCGTGCTGCTTCACCCATCAGATGGGTATCCTGCAACGGCAAGTAGGGATCCCTACGCACCTATTAGTAGTTCTGGTCGAAGAAATGGGAAAACAAAGGCAGATCGTTGACCCTGTTAACTGCCTTTCAGCCGCTGACTGGAACCAAGAAGAGAGACTCGGGATGCTCTGCCCTTAATCAACGCCACAGCAACGTTTGACGGTGACTGGAACAAAGGGAGCAAGGATTATAATATTCCCCAGCTTGGCTGCAATCACATATCATCTGCAAACCAACTGCAGTGGATTCCTACAGGTTGTCAGGAATAATAAACAGGGTAGTTGCTCGATCCATTCTAATCGCACGAGGCACATGCTCCGTGACATTCTCCGAAACCAGCTGTTTTGCTCCCGCATGCACAGTGCTTGCAGAGGTCCAATCGCGTCCGACAGGGTACCTCTCCAGGTTCCTCCCAATCTGATACACGGCCTGGCCATTCCCTTCCCAAATGATTGCAAAATTCGCAAAGGTATGGCTAAATCCAACGATAAACTTTGTGAGCCCTGAATTACTCGTTGGGATAGCGCCGACACGGCCTTCAAAGCCGCCTTTTTCTTTCCAGGTGAGGAGGGAGAGGAAACCAGGACCGTCGGTTATGACAAAGAGCTCCATGCCGGTTGTAAAGACGTGTGTCATCGTCTGAGGGATCACCATGAGCTCGCGGTGATAATGTGAAAGGGAAGCTCACGTTATCTGAGGGGATGAAGTTGGATCTGAGCATTCACTTGACGCGCTGGCTGGGTATAGGCAAGCGTTTTATACTGTAGCGAACTGTAAACAGGCAATCCAAAATGGAGCGTGACATTTTGTGCACTTTCAATTTAGGCAATTTCGGGGGTGTGATGCGTGACGTGACCAAAATTAGGCAACTATCATGGTTGGATTCAAGGGAAGTTGGTGGCCAGGGTGTGGCCAGGGTTGAAGATCACTCAAGAATCACCACCCTGAGGCTATTTCGAGTCCTTCGAGCAAAATTTATGCCATGAGTCAAAATATTCGATTTTTGAAGTATTTTCGGCACTTTAAATTTAGGCAATCGCCCATGCGTGACGCGTGACATCGGCAAAAAATAAGCAATTCCCGACCCCTGCGTGACGCGTGACGATTGCCAGTTCACAGTTCGCTACAGTACCCCACAACAAGCATCTCGTAATGGTTCATATGGGGCATACAGACAGCCACGTTGCAGCCAGAGATATCGATGGATAGTGGCATCGAGCTGGAGCGCTAAAAGGAAAGGTCAATGAGAACGTTGGCACTACAGACCTAATCGCCCCGCTCTACCCCCCTCGGTTATGGTCTGGCTCGAAATTCCATGCGACAGGGAAAGAGTGCGGCAAAGGGGAGGAAGTAGGTCCTCTGCGTCGATCTCCCAGCCAAGGAGAGATGGAAACAAGATCTAGGCAGAATTCTAGACGGAAATATATTAAAGCACCAACGTCGATGTAGGACAAAAGGTGCGTGGACAATACCCTAAATCTACTTTCAAAGCAGGGCCACCGTCAACCCAGCGCAGCCCCATCTTCTCAGTTCTTGAGAGAAGTCCACTTCTGCTCCCTAAACACCCAAGGCGTGTCGTACCAGAGCCTCTTCTCCATGACGAGGTACTCTGTCACTCGTTTGGGCTTGGCTGGGACGGTGCCATTGGCGCGCTTCGCTGCTCCCTCTGGAACTTCGTGCAGGGGTTTGCCATTGGGTCCGTAGATCTCGAGCGACTGGACAGTTTCTCTGTCAGAAGATTGCACGCTCAAAGGAGAGTAGTGAAGACGTACCTGCTCGGTTTCAAACTTGACCAGGGCGTGGAGGAGATACCGACTGCCAAACTTAGGGTCCTCCCTGGCCATGTAATATTGGGCAGCTCGCAGTGAGAGGATCTGGACTGAATGCTCCTTGTCGAGGTTCCACTTGAAGTGGAAGCCCGCAGGTTGCTTCTTTATCCGGCGAAGGATTTCATTTTGGAAGTCGGAGGTCGTGATGACCCTGGCTTTCTTAATGTCACGTCTGTGCAAATACTTGCGTGAGTACGATATAGTAGGACAGGTACAAGCCAAAGACTTACGCAGCAACGACTTGGTTGAGGTCAATATAGGATTCTAGGAGCATCCTGCGGAGCGGTGCTACCCAAACACCATCCTTCGTCGACTGCACACGGAAGGCTTTGGGAATCCATCCGAATGCCTTGTACCAGGGTACATTTCCGAGTGGTTTCCCGGGGATAGCGTCGTCTGAGGCAAGATACAGCATGCTTTACGGGCAAGTCAGATTGAGACACCTCGAAAGCAAACAATGTTCACGCACCTCATAGCGTTCTTGAGGCCATTCACCCTGTTATCCAGGAACTGCTTCCACCACCCTTTGAGGCCATTCGAAAAGTCGGCTGGCCGTGGAAGGGTTACATCTTTCTTCATCGACTATCGTTAGAAGCTGGCCATGAACAAAAGCCAAGAACCCACCTAACGATTGCGGAATGGGCTGCCCATACGGGTCGGCGGAACGCATGACTTGCGAGAAGTACTGAATAGCCTCCAGCTCCTGCAGATTCTGCTCCTCCAGCGTCTTTTCAGCAGCAGCCACTTTGCTCTTTGTCGATTCCACAGCTGCCGACGCTACACTCGAAGCCGTAGACTTTGGCTGGTGCTGCATGGGCAGCGTCTTGACCTCCGCTGCAGCTTCATTCCCCTGGTGTCCTGTCGTCCGTGCCGCAACTTTAGCAGGGGTACGCTTCTCCGCCGCAGACGTTACAGCTGTTGCCCGGTGCTTGGACTTTGCTGACGCTGCACCCTTGGTCTTGGACGCCAACGCGCTCTCCGTCGCATAATTCCGTGACACGACGGTTCGGAACGCCCTGGACGCTGTCGAGGTGCTCGCTGAGCATCTGAGCCCAAGATTGTATGCCCTATACGCGTTCATGGACATCGTATAGAACCTGTAAAGGTCAGTGACGCAGAGCAAGACTGGGCGCATCGGTAAATTCTGACGGAGTCTTTTGCTTGTGTCTGTTAGGATCAAACGTGGCCGGCCCGGAGTTTTTGATGTCGGCTTCGGATTCGAAATTTCCTCGCGTCGCATTTGGCGGAACCAGTTGCACCTTGTACCTCGACCACCAACTCACCCAGTAATGCCTGTAAGTCTACAAAATCCTATAGACCAGATAAAAACTAATGAACTGGATTTATACAGCGCCAATCTCGTTCCCGTCCTGCTGCTCGTCCTGCTGCACCAGCGCCAGCACCCATGCAGACCAGGAGTGCCCACACAGCCGCTATGCCTGCACCCTCCAACTCGGCATTTGCATCGCGTGCTCCTCCTGCCCACCACGCGCCAGCACCTCCAGCAGGTGCTGCTGCTGCCCATGCTCCAGCTCAGTCCCAGGGTCCCGGAATGATGGCCCAAATGGCTGCTACCGCAGGTTCCGTTGCCGTTGGCTCGACCATCGGACACGGTCTCTCTAGCATGCTTTTCGGGGGTGGAAGCTCGCATGCCGCTGCACCCGCTGCGGAGGCGGCTCCCGTTCAGCAGCATCAGCAATCTAGTGGGCTTAGCTGCGAGGTTCAGGCCAAAGGTAAGCTTCCGGCACGTTCTACACGTCAGCACTCGGCACTCTTACTCACCTCCCTTTGTCAGAATTCACCAAGTGCCTCGAGAAGGCGGATCTCCCTTCGTGCACATGGTACCTCGAGCAACTCAAGGCTGTACGTCCCCTCACCGTAATTCTTCCTTGGTACTGCTTCTAACCTAATGATCTGCAGTGCCAAGCTGCTGCTGCTCCATACTAGACGCCTCGGCTAGAGACTCTGGAATCCTCAACAGGCTTTACTTGACCTCCTGTTCGTACGATACCACGAATACACTTATTTACCACCACTCATTGCTTCATTAAGATTATATCATGTTTTGGAGGTTATATACAGGGAATACAGTATGTTAATCATATGCCGATGGTCCATTAGTGACCCGACCACTCCTCGTGGCCAATCTAAACGAAGACACCTAAAACCCAAAGGAAGCTTGCATGTAGAAGTCCAAACAGCTTAAACCCTTTACGACTAAACAGCTAGTTGCACATGATGCACAGGAGGTATTGTCCACTTCGGAACTTGGAGGGATATTGGTGGCTGCTGCGAGGTGAACAGCGGAGGGGGAACGGGATGCTGGGCATAGAACGACTCCATGCAGACTGCTCTTGACTGTTCTTGCGCAGCCATACAGTCATCGTAGAACCATGGAGGGGGATTCCAGTCGTCCGGATCTGCAAGGTAAAGGAAGAAGGACGGAGGCCGATAATGTTTGCAGAACAACGCGTCGAAATTTGTCGGCACCCGCCACCGCGTCGCGTGAAGTTCGACATATCTCGCAGCATCTCCCGCCACCTTGACCGCATTCGCCGTCTTCATGAACTGTGCCAGATTGTCCGACGTAGGCATCCGTCGGTACGCCTTCTCCGCCTTCCATTTCTCCTCTTCATATCCGTTCCAATGTGTGATCACCCGGACATACTCTTCTTCAATCAACGCTTGTTCCGAGGTCATCTGTTCGCGGGTCGAGAATCAGCCTCGATGTGTGTAAGCAAAAAGACTCGGGCTGGACTTACCAATGGATTCATCTCGGGATGTGGTAGTTCAAACAACCTCCGCTCGCCACCACCCTCAGGCACAAAGGTGTACCGTTCAATACCGTCGTCACAGTCATCCCAGTAATCCAGCACCTCCTGCTCCATCTCTATTGGTGTCACATTTGAATGTGAACAGGATGATGATGACGATGTTGCTGCTGAGACTTCATTCCGCCATGAAATGATCGTCTGAAGCTTCGTCCAGGATAGGGGTAGAAGAGGAGGGATAGGCGATGATGATGATGATACTAGCGGTGGTGGTGTGCCTGTTGTTGTGGTTGGTGAAGAGCGCTTGCAATACGGTGCCGTTCGCGGCGAAGCACTGTTGAATAGGGCCCTGCCAGAATGCCGATGCTGTACCACGGCGGGAGACATGGCCTTTTGAAAGTGTCGAAGAGACAAAGGGAGGAAGACAGGGAAAGGGACAGGCAGAGGGGATAAATCACGGATTCAAAAAATCCCTCCCTGGTGCATATATAGAACCACAGAGTCCGTAGTCCAAAGGGGGTTCGCGGGCGCGTGGCGAGTGGAACACGGCCAAAAATGCCAGCAGCCGGGGAGCTGTGGGTCGATGGCGGGAATTGTTGCGCGATTCAGGAGCTAAGAAATTAGCCAAGTGGGAAGCGAGTTGAGAGCGGCGCTGTCGGATTGAATGGAAAAAAGGGAATTGAAAGGAAACCGCAAGACAAAGAGTCTGGCCAAGCCTCCTGTCGCCTTTATGTATGAATGGGATGTGTGTTTTCCGGAAGAACCGCTTCTGTGTGCACTGCGCTGTAAGGCGAAGTATGGAGCAAGTCAGCCGCAGGCCCCGTAAGCTTTTTTCTTCTTATGAAAGGAGCTTCTGGGCTGGGCTTGATGTGCACATTCTGTCCGTCATTGGGTCCGCCCCTACGGGCCACGGCAAGATATCAGCGCAGTTCTCATGAAGCCGTGTTTTTTTTGCCTTTGATCGTAAGCTGATTTGGCACCATGGTTCCAAGGGTCCTTCGTCAGGGAGCTTTGTCTTCCAGCCGTGTCACAACCTATTTGTTGGCATGGGGAGTTGTAAGGGAGCCTTTGGGGTGTGGTGGTGTTGGCTAAGCGCCCAATCGACATGACTTGTGCTTCTTTGTAACAGTAAAAGCTCTGAAATCCCGTACATCGATAGCGCTACCAAGAGAAGCAAAGCTTGTCGTCTGACCTTTCAACTGCTGAGAAAGGTGCCACGTCTTGTCGCCGCAGGCACACCGCACCCATTCAGTTGCATCATAAGTGTTGCGCTTTACAGTCAATGACGGAAAGCAAGTGGCTGCAAATCGCCAAATGCAACACCATCAAAAAGCATAAGCCCATGTGTCCACAACCATTCTGAAAGTGGAATAGAAAACTCCATAACATACGCTAGAAGACATCTCGAATAGGAGAAGCAATAGCCGATAACCTTCCAACATTGGAGTTCGATGCTTCCTTTGCCACTGCAAGTCCACTGCATCAGCGCTGCAGCCAGCGCTTCTTTGACAGAGAAGTACCTCAGTCGCACACCGCCACACGACTGAAAGCGCCGGAACGCCCGATTTCACGAGATAACAGCTTACGCGCTTACGTGAGGATGCCGTGGCGAATAAGGGCGATTTACGGAAAGTGATGTGCAATCCACAACGGGCCAGCGTTGCTCAGGCTCGGGCATGGGTCGGGCGGGCATGCATGTGGATCAAGAAACACATATCACATTTTGGTGTCGGGCTAAAACCCTGAGGGCTGAGTATGACAGTGAGGACAGCAACAATTTATGTATCATCGCTCATACGGCTCCAAGAAAGGCCCTTTGGCACCTAAGAATGCACAGCGACTGGCTGTTTGTATGCATCGGATCGAAAGACGCTGCGATTGACACCCATTGCTGCGAAGGAGGTCCAGATCGTCCGCCCACAAAGTGTCCATAGCCGCCCGTCCACTCGCTGTCCCTGCATGATGTTCCAGCCGTTCCGAGGGGTTACAGAAGTCATCGCGGTGCTATTGCCTGAGACGGGTCTTGTGCATATTATTCGGTCGCGAGCGGGTATTGAACGGGTCTTGTAGAGTATCAGACGTTCGAGGCCTGTTGCAGACAGGAGATTTGGCTCGTCTTGTGAAGAACATGCAGGATCAGAAGGCAAGATGTGCTGTAGCAGGATTTTTCCCTGCCCGATGGACGATTTGCTTCCAAAACAAGATTTGTAGAGGATCCAAGAACCGCAGCATGAAGCGGATCATCGTGACCGTCGATGGGTCTCGAAAGGCTCGACCTGCCAGAGTTGACATGACCCAGGAGTCCGAAGGCGACGGCAAGCGACGAGTAAAGGCAGATCTTTCGGAGCCGCTCCTAGACCAGAGTTTTCAAAGAAACTTAGAAAGCCCTTATCATAGCTTGAAATGAAGATGTTCGTGTATTTGGCCACTTGTTGCTTAAGCTGCCTGTCAGATCCCTGCCAGAATTGAATGTTAAACATACGACGTACCTTTTCATATCTGACCTGTCGGAACGCCGGTCTGCTGGCCTTGTCTGAAGACGTTACCCTCCAGCAAGAACTGGGCGACTGACAATCCTTTGCTTCGAGCTTCTTTCAAAGCATGAGCTATCTTCTGCTCATTCGCCTTGGCTCTCTTCAGAATATAATCGACCAGTGTCGAGAATGTTGCGAGCGTGATATTGCCTGCCTCGAGACCGGCCCATTCCATGTTGTCCGGTACAAGACCTCGCCGCTTCGCCTCGGCGACGACCTCCACCATGGCTCGCTGAACTTCCGCTCCAAAGGTGATGCTAACTTGACCCCCAGCATCGTGCTTGTAGGCGACTCCGTGGTACTCGAGAGCCGCTGTCAACCTCGCCATGCCATTCGTCATCCGTTCTATCTTTCTTGTCGCCAGTTCCCCATCCTTCTGTGCCACCTGTAAGTTCTTCCTGCAAGCCTCGAGTTCTGTGACGAAGTTGTGCTGCATGGCTTGTTTCTCTTTCAAGTTGGCCTCTCGTTCAGCGGCGAGAGCCAAGGCGAGCGCGCCGGCGTGTTCCTGGACATGGTCCTTCATCCGTGCTATTTGGTCCTGTGCCGCAAGAAGCTGTAGGGCCAGGTCCTGGTCTTCCGTGCTATCAGCCCCCTGGTACTCATTCCGCAAGGGCGTCGGAATGTCCTTGAGCTCCTCCAGTCCCTTGTCGGTCACGAGAGAGCACAAGTCCACTTTCTCTGGTGGTATGTCCTTCGTGGAATGATGTTCCGCTTCGAAACGCTGTTGGAGGGCAGCATTCTGAAGTTCCAAGGAAAAGATTTGGCGCCTCTGGTGTTCTAGTTCCCGAAGCAGTGGTGCCTTTTCAGCCTCCAATAGCGACATGACGCTGTCTGCTGCAGACTGGATGCAAGAGGACATGGGAGCCTTTTCGCCGGTGGAGTTGTGAGGAGTCAGATTGTGATAGACGACGTTGACAGTCATTTCTAGGTATTCCCTGCCAGATGGAGGTCGAGGATGAGAGAAGGTCGATGTCGCGACGAATCTGGTTGATAGTCCATGATCTCGTAAGCAGGCCCCTATTTATCAAGACGCGCCAATAATCAGACGATGTGAAGTGTTGACCCGGATCCAGCTCAAGCTAAGTAAGTACCGCAGTTTATAAGAGCTTGATATTGATAGAAATAAGGTTACATCTTTCCCTAAAAAGGTAAATCCTTCTAAGAGAGGGCTGGGTTGTTCTCGGTGAAGTACTCATGAGAGTCGGCGTTCATGATGGCACGAGAGGGGTTGCTGCTGGCCAGAGACTTGCAGTTGGTCTGGCCATATGCGTAGTCGTTGGTTCCACCGTTGACGGTAAAGTGGGAAGACTCGTGAACCAAAGTTCCCGCCTTGGAGTCAGTTCCGGTGTTGGGAGCATTCCAGAAAGCACCACAGAGGTAAATCCTGCCGAAACTGAAAGCACTCTTGTCAGGGGGGTTGCAACCGTATTGCCAGTCATGAAGACTCACGTTCCCGGGTACACATAAGCGTAGGTACCTGACTCTGTGCAAGTACAGTCGTAGGTGAAGGTTGAGAAGTTACGGCTTGAGATCAATGAGAAGTGGGAGCGAACGGTGTTCAGGTTGCTGCTCGAGTAGGCTCCGAACCAGGTAGTGTAGCGGGTGGTGCCAGAGCTGATGGAGTTGGCATAGCTGAGAGCGCTGGCAGCATAACTCTGGGCCGAGGATGCAGCAGTGTTGAGCTGCGACTGACGAGTTGACGAGCAGCTGACAAAGGTGGCACGCTTGTCGAGAGCATCATCAACACCAGGACGAGCCGCACGAAGCTTGCCCGCGATACGGCTGTTGTGCTTCCTGCCGACGGTGGCATCGACGAACTCGATAGAGTCATCGGCATTAACTACCATGAAGCTGTTACGGGCTCCGATGGTGTACTTGCCGGCACCAGGCTTGGTGAAGTCGTAAGCGTGGCCCACTGAAGAGAAATAATGTCAACGGTTGACCAGGAGATAAACAGTAGGCAGGTGCTTACAGTCGTGGGCAACGCTGACCGACTCGCCGGGGGCGAGGGTGACATATTCGCCAGCAGCAATAGCGGCCTTGGGCGAGTACTTGGCCTTGATACCCATAAAGGCGGGCTGGGCACCTCCCTCACTCTCGATGGTGAAAGTCGCAGCGGGCAGCTGAGACAGAGGGCCCAAGGGGTCCTTCAGGACCCGAACAGTCTCGTCACCGTTGTTGGTCAAGACAGTGGTAACCTTAAGGTCCTCCACCGATGTGACAGAAACAGGTCCTACGAGAGAGAATTGAGCAGGATGAACAAAATAGCCTTGCACGAGAACATACCATCAACGTCCAAAGTCAACTGCCTGGCAGCATTGGCCGACAAGGCACAGGCGAGGAAGACAAAGAAGGAGGAAGTAAACTTCATTTCGTCTGGGGAATGACTGAGGAAGAGATGGAACTCTGAGGGTTCATAGGATGAATCCGCTGGCTTATAACCCGCAGCAGGGAGAGGGATAGCATGTTGTTGCCTTCGATAGAAGAACCAGAAGACATGAAGAACCACCCGACACGAACGAAAACAGCAGGCACCGCCATGTGGAAAAGAACACTAGCTGCATCCTCTGGTGTAGGCTCCTCATGCTTCGACCAGTGTGTTGTTGTCTTCGAGCTTATCTTGGTCAAAGAAATATCAGGCGGGTCAGTTTATCGTGGTTCTAATTATACCGCACTGGCAGTCTCCGCGACAAGTTGGCTGCAGATATCAGCGCCCTGACAACAAATAGAAGCGAATGCTAAATGTCGCTATACAATGGCGAATTAGGATTGTGGAGGATCACGATGGCTCATGCGTATGCTGGTCAGCACACCCCCTTCCTCGTGGGTCGGCGCAAAAGAAACCGTATGTTGCGCTGAAGAGCCAGATGCTGTTTCCTTGACTTGGTTCATTTTGACTCCCCACAAGCAATAGAGTTGCCAGAGTCCGGATAGGCCGAGCAGATAGCGGTCAACGGCAACCATGTCACAAGGGAGTGGCTCCATCTGAACTGGCATTTTGGGTGTCGGAAAAGTCCAGCAGTCACTTCAAGTCTCAATTCAGACCTGTGCAGACCTCTTCTACTCGGGCGCCAGTTGGCTGTCGCTATTGGGTACCCGAAGCACATCGAGCACATGATGGTCAGGAAGAAGATGGGTTTCAGCTTCCGCGAACAAAACGGCAAGTCGAATTCAGTGACATTGCGTAGCCACTCTGTCTTATCTCGCCCTGCGGCTTGATTTCTTATCATTGAATGGCGTGCTTGCTCCAGAATCTACCTTTCAGGGAAATGCCAGAGCGTTTCTTCCTGGGTGGTTGCCCGGCCCCGAAGGTGTCCGAAAGCTCGACACATGCGTCTGGGGTTCTTCGGACAAAGCTCAAGAATTCCACAATTCAGTCCTTCAATTCCAGCCTCAGCGGTACCAAGTTTCGGGAACCCCATTCTTCTTTGTGATGTATGGCGACCTGGAATCGAAGCTAAAGAGATGTCGAGCCACGATGCAAGGAGGTAAACTCTTGATTTCAGAAATCATTGACACTTCTGGGATGGATGGTTTTGATATTGGTCTAAACTCGAAGCTCGAGGCAGCATGGTCACTTGAGCAAGGCACCGATGATCTTCTGATTCGGAAAGTAAAGATACAAGAGTCGTGCAACAGCACGGCAGATCAGAGCACCGATGGCCAGGGGTGTATGGAGAGTCGGCCTCTATCCGCCCACAGCGGTCCTTACTCCAGCACAGGAGTGTTCTCAGCAAAGTACTCGTGCGAGTCTGCGTTTAAAACTGCCCTAGACGGGTCGTCTACCGCCAGGTCCTGGCTGGCAATTTGGCCATACGCATAGTCTTGCGTCCCTCCATTTCGGGTGAAATGCGATGATTCGTGGACCAAGGTCCCAGCCTGTTGGTGGGTCTCATTTGTCACAAGGGTTCCCAGGAAATGTATTGACTTGCCTTTGAATCGGACCCCTGCAAGGGAGCCCTCCAGAATGCACCACAGAGGTATATCTTCCCGAAGCTAAGGTGAAAGGAAACGTCAGTAAAAGGACTCTCAGAATGTTATGCAACTGAGCTCACTCGTGAGGATAGACGTAGGCAAATGTTCCACTGACCCTGCACGAGCAATCAAAACTGAAAGTGGAAATGTTGTGGCTGTTTATGGTTTTGAAGTGCGCTTGGACGAGCTCGTGGTTATCCGCATTGTACGAGCCAAACCAGGTGGTGTAGCGGGGGGGTTGCAGAGGGATGGGCTTGGAGATGCGAAAATGCAGCAGCAGCATAATCCTGTGCCGAAGCTGCAGCCTTCTGAATCTGAGCTTCTTGAGCGGGAGAGCAGGCGCTCCCAGCAGCCTGCTTCTCAGTTACGGGAAGCGGTCTCGCAATGCTCCCGGAGAGTTTTGCATTGTGACTGGAAACGACAGTCGCGTTGACCTTTGCCGTTGTATTACCTGTGGCGATGTAGAAGCCGTTGCGAGCGTTGATAGTGTACGCCCCTTGGCCTGCACTGCTGAAGTCATATCCGTCTGCCACTATCCGTGATGAAAGGAGTCAGCTTCAATCAACTCAAACGGCGCTTTTAGAGACTCACAGCTATGGCGGACGTGGATTGATTGATTAGGGGCGAGGACGGTGAATTCTCTGGCGTCGATTGCAGCTTGTGGACTGTACTTGGCTTTGATACCGATGAAGGCTGGCGTGGCGCCATTCTCTCCATGTATGATGAATGTGTCCGCTGGCAGCCTGGAAAGTGGGCTGTCGGGATGGTTTAAGACCTTGACAGTTTCGTCCCCCTTGTTGGTCAAGATAGTTACAACGTTGAAGTTGTCTACTCCTCTGACGAGTGCGGGACCTACGGTAGTAGTATGAGTTGCCAAAAGCATGAAAGAGTCTTGAACAAATACGTGCCGGTTACTTCCAATGCAAGACGAAAGGCTGCACTAGCAGATAGGGTGCATGCCAGCAACACGATAAAGGAGGCTCTGAAGGAGGGCATGTTGACTTCGAAGGGAAAGATATGTTGGCTGAAGACGCCATCGGTCCCCAGCTTCGTGCTTTATATGCGGGAGGTATCGAGCAAAGTATGGGCGACGACGATTGAGCACACTGAATAGCCGGACCTTGCATACTTGCTGTGATAACGTTGTACAAGTTCGGTGCCGAGCCTTCATAGAGGGCAAGCCTAGCACCTTCCCGGGAATCCCTGTCGTAGATGAGATGAGTGAGGGCGTTGCTTGTAGTCAGGTTTACAGGGCTTCGTGTGCCGGCTGCTTCCACAGAGGAAGCACCCAAATTTGTCCAGCCGATGCAGATGATGGATACATCGAGTGAGGTAGCAGAATGAAAAGGCCTAATGGGCGCCGCAACGGTGGTCCTGTTCCGAAGAGGTCCTTGAGGAAGACTATGTAGCTTGGAGCGTGTAGTGCCTTGTGATAGACTATCATATGCGTTTGCAAGAAGGGTGCCCAGGGTTCCATGTATGGTGTGCCATGCGATCCCGAATTCTATACGAGCGGTGGATCCAAGGTGGTGGTCCAAGAGGAAGGTGATGAATTGCACCCGAGTTTCATGGATCACAACTCGACCAAATCAAGTCCACCAGTCACTATTTCAGGCAACGCGGCTGCATTCTTCAGTCACTCTACAAACGCAATGAAGGCCGAACTGGTCCTGATTATCCTAGCTAGTTGAATATACACGTAGACTAGATTTCAAGAGCCTCCATTCATCAAACTCATGGACGCAAACTCCAAACATGGAAGTATTCGATAAAGTTTACAATTTTTGATTCCTCTCAGCCACCAATCTGACCGAGGATGAAAGCAGCGCTCTCGTCCTGATACCTGTTGAGATACGTGAGGTGCACAGTGAGGCTTGACCCACTGGCACAGAATGTATCGCCATCATCGCAGTAGCTGCGAATCCGAGGGGCCAACGTCGAGCTGAACTCCTGGTCAGAGGTACGGGGGAACAAGCTGCCCGTCCTGGCGGTACCACGGTTGTAGCTTTTGCCAGGCACCCAGCGAGGGTCACCCATCTGAACGACAGCGATGACTATGGCGCGTCGGTTCGTCAGTGTCCGTTGCAGCATGTGCTGATGAGATCCTCACCCTTGTCAGAGATAGTTGAGGAAATTGGTTGGGTTTTTGGGCCGATAAGCGTTCCTCCACCACCAGCGAGGGCATCGCCAATGATATGTGCACCCTACTCGCCATGTAAGCCCTTGTTCGGATTCAAGTCGCGATCTGCGTACCTGGGAGTAGCCTACAAGGACGATCTTCTGGTTGGGGCACCGATTGACCTGGCTGGTGAGCAGGGTCTTGAGGTTCGCAGTACCCTCAGACGAGCTCTCAGCATAATCGGTGAGAGTGGCGGGATAGTCAACAGAAGAGCTGGAGACTCTCTGTGAGCTCTGGCGTTGGACTTGGTCCACCAGGTCGCCAATGATGCCCGCTCCGCTGCGCTCGCCAGAGGCACGACAACCGATGATGTGAACAGGAGGGCAAGGCAATGGCAACACCGGGATGGCGTTGGCGGAGCCAATCACCGAGGCGACGAGCACGAAAGAGGCGAAGAGTTTGGAGACCATGTTGGGAGGAAGACAAGGCTAGTTGTCTGAGTAGAATTTCCTGGGTATGACCACATTTTATACCCTGGATACAACTCGATGCCACTCCAGCGAGCATGGTATCGATGCTTGGCCAGGCAACCCGGCAAACTTGTTACCCGCAATGCAGCGCGACGCGAGCAGTACACGAGCGTCAATACATTCGATAAAAGTCAGGTGTTGTCGAGATTTGAATGGCAGGACCTCGCAGAGCATGTCAGTCACATACAATGCAGCTGGGACGAAACAAATACTGGACATGCAAAGCGTTGTTGGCATTGCACCCGAGTCAGCGAAGCATTCCGCTTTCGCTTTCCCCAGACTCTCCGGGTGCTGTGACCACCAGACAACTGAATTCCTGGCCATTGAACTGCATCCGACTGCATCCACCGACTGGAAGGAAGCCCGACTCGTCCTTAGCAGGAAGTCCTGCCAACCTCGATCCCGGCTTCGTGTTTTCTGGTTCGGGTTCGGAATTGAAGAAACGGCCCGTGTCACTGACGCGATAGCACGGGCTGAGTTCCAATGAGTTGTGCTACCAAGCTAGGAGCACCAACTACGAAGCCATCCCTACCGCAAACCGGAAAATACTAACCGCGAATCCGGTTCCCAAACCTTTTGTCTCATTAATCGGACGCCTTCCTCCTTCAGGGGAATGTGGCGTTGTCATTGAGTGTGACCCCGTGCAAATTCTATAATACAGTGCATCAAATACAAAGATGCAGATGGAGGGATGTAATACCTCGTCAGCGCTTCTCGTCCCATCTCTCGAACTTTTCTTCTCGCAGGCTCTCTAGGTAGGCATCTTCCACAGACTCGCAGAGATTATCCAAGTCCTTTAGAGCCTTGATCAGGGCTTCCAGAGATGAGAGGCCATCTACAATGCAAGCTCAACCATTGCGACCACAATCCGGAACCGACGAGCACTCACCGTACATCTGAATGCGAACGTTGATCACATTCTCTGAGGGATGAGGGTTACTAAAAGACATTGTTAACATCCAATGAACAAACAAAAGGCCGAATGTACCATGTTCGCAGGAACAATGGCAAGCTCGGGGGCGACTATTCACCTGTATCCACAGAACTCCACCTTCGGACTATAGCGCATATCAAGTTTTGCTCTTGATCCCAATGTGATACAAACTCACTTTTTCATAGCATCCACCGCAGTGAATTGCCTATTGTATGGGATTCATCGTGTAACTGGAAGGTCACGGCAGACAAATCTGGTGAAGCGCCCTTGAGCTAGGGCTTGTGTAAGAACCTGGTTAAAATTATCAGTCATTCAAAAGACATTTGTACGTACAATTTTGATTTTGGGTGTAGAGGCTTCTGCCATCTCTAGCTCTATAGGTCGTCCTGGGGGATGGTGGTGGTCAAGCTCGAAACCAAAAAATCGGTCGGGTGCAGTAAGCGCCCAAAAATAGCACTCACGTGGTCTGGTCTGGATAGGGGCTTTCCGCTGATCTTGAACCTGGACGTTGTTGCTCTGACCCGTACCTCTTCTGCCCTCTTTGCTGGTTCGAGCATAAACCGCATTGTAGCGAGGCACTGGATAGCCCTTGAACAATACTGGGATGCATCCTTGGGTTTTGCGCCACGGCTTCAGTGATCTATGACATCGGCAGAAGCGACGAGGATGGGGCTCCCTTGGGTTCCGCGAGACACCTCGATGAAAGAGACGCCCAAATTTTCTTCACGCGGCATCGCTCTGTTGCTCGCATACTGGGCACTTGGATCATCACCTCTGCCAAACTTGGGGGTGCAAACTGAGTAGCTCTCACCGGAAGTGCGCCATCCTGGCTGCGCACAAAGCATGCACAGAACAATGACACGAGACCTTCTACCATACCTCTCTGGCGCCTTGGGGCTTGGAGCCTACGTATGGCCATCCTGGGATATTCTCAATCGACGAGCGACTTCTTTGTTCTCCAAGCCACTCTCCCAGATGGCCTCGGAAACACTCTGTGGACTGGTACAGTCATGATGGCTCCACCCGCGCTTGTTGTGAATCGCTTTTGGTTCGCACTGGATTCATAATCTCCTTCACTTTCTTTGTTCCTCTTCGGAAGGCAAAACCTGGGATTTTTGGTACCGAGTTCGGAATGCCGTCACAGGCTTGAGGCCCAAGGAGAGTCACAGTCAAAATGTGCTGGTTATTGTGGCCTCCGTCAAGACTTCAAAGCGTAGCAAATAATTAACTTGATTATCCATCCCTTTCGTCAATGTAAGTACCTCATTTTCTATCGTTTTAGAGAGGAGAAACTGACGTTGTTTGCTTTCCTTCGACGTATTTCAAACTCCGCTAGCCAAACAACGACAAGCGCGCCTGCTATTGATGCCGAAACGTCGCGTCAGAACCGACCCACTTGCATTGTGCCAATTGTTCAACGCACAATGCAAGATTGCTCTATTCAAGGCCGGAAAATACGAAAGCCTATTGAAGGCGTTCGGTGTATAAAGGACGGGAGTGGCACGGACAGATTTTCCCCCATCCCACGTTCTCTCCCTTTCCCTTTTCTCCAACTTCGGCCAATTCACTTCACCTATTTCAACCTTCTAAACTTCTCCTTTATTACCTCTTTATCACACCCTTCACCTTTCTGCCACTTCATACTTCCTTAGATATCCCCGGTGGTTATCCCTCCTTTTAACACCTCCTTCTAACTTTCAAGCAGCTGCATCACCTCCAGCCCCTTTCTCAACCACTTTACCTGATTTCCTCTTCGCCACTCAACTTTTATGACCATGTCTTTTTCAACTTCCTTCCCGAGAACGTCGGAACGTCCCACTCTTCCTCCCCTTCACTCCCTCGACTTGACGCCACTGTCGCCTAGACCCTCCAGGGCTGGCAGGTCAAACGATATCTCCGGAAAGGTAAGAGTATTCTTCCAAAGACCCCTAGCTGCTTATTGACCTATCTTCTCTACTAGTCTCCTCGCATGTCTACCGTGCAGCGCTCTCGATATGCTCGTGAGCTCCGGAAAGCCTCCATTTCCTCATCAAACACCTCTGCCTCCGAGCGATCCCCCACTCCCGAGTTCGAGCCCGCTCTGTCTCCTTCTCCCTCCCCTTCTCCCACCCCAACACCCTCTTCCGCTACTTTTGCACCCATCACTCCCTCGGGTCAGGTGCGCCTCGTCAGGTGTGACATCCAAGAGGCAAACGCACTTATCCTCGTCCCCGCACCCGACACACCCTTCACCCACCCTGTTCTCAAGGGTGCGAAACCCGGCCAATCCCTCCTCCTGGTCGGGCATGCCATGCAACAATTCGTGCGTCACCCCCAGCGCGAAATCTCTAGAGGAGCGCGGATGCATCCCTACCGCGCCATCCCCATCACCTCGAATACGAGCTCGAGGAGGTCGTCTGTCGCTTCGATGACGAGTTCCATCTCTATGTCTGGGCAATAAAATACCCAGGACATAACAAGGATCCCCCCAATCGGAGGCCCCTTACATTCTTCTCCGTCTTCCAGTTTCACGACCTCACCAACGTCCCTTCATGAAACGCGAGAAGAACCCCCCAAAATGAATCCCAAACGTCTCGGCCAACATCCAAAAAAGCTCACGAACTTTTTTATTCCCCTTCTGTACGATACCACAACATCATTTTGATACCACAACCCCCCTACATTCAACGACTGCTTTCACGGTTCTTCTCGCAACGTTCAAAACTGTACTTTGTATCATCATCATGACCATTTGCCACTATAGTAGTAGAGTAGTGTATTTCAGCCCTTGTAATGTCGCTTGGCTTTCGTGGCCAACAAAATGTATTTGTGTATCTCTTGCCTTGTAATCACAACGAAGTTTTCTCTCTCTCCTCTGAGTCTCCTCTTGCTCTCCTTGAGCGTTGATCGTGTTTGTTTCGAACAATGCTCATGGGATTCACAGTCGGAGGAAGGTTTTTTTGATCCGCAATGGGACTTCGGCGACGGGTGTGGATGCATAATAACTGGCTGGGTTTGCATTGTCGAAGAATTCATTGTCCCCTCCAAGAGGGAAACACCACAAGGACGCCAAAGCCTCGAGTCACAACAAGACTCATACAACAACCTCATCAACCTTGGAGCGATTGATGCAGAATCCCTATTGTTCCATGATCTCCAATAAGCTATTCCAATCGATTTTTCTCAAGGTGAAAGACAAACGCACCGGTGTAACCCATTGCTTGCATCCACAACACTGTCCAGCCCAGTCATAGTTCCCAAGCTTCGCACCACATCGCCTGTTGGGACATACGATCTTCCCTGCCGTCTCCCCGCTATCCAGAAACGAGTCCATCCATTTCATCTGCACGAGTGCATCGACTCAGTACACGGAAGCCTGGCCCGCAGAGAAAGAAAACCTACGGGCTCAACAAAGTACCCCGAACAGGTTGCGTTGACTAGGATTGGTGGTGGCACGGGTGCTGGCGGTGGAGCTACTGGTGTTGACGAAGGCTGGCTTGACAGAGCACTCAGATCGACGTATCTGCTCCCGTCTGGGGCGACCGAGATGGGTAGACCGGAAGGTGTGATTGCTAGTCCATCTGGGGCTTGTGGATGGCCCGACGTCGATCCAATGGAGTCTGAAAGTATCTGACCCAGGTTTTCAGGTGAAGAGGTCGACTCGATCTTCTCTTCAGTCACTGAAGTCTCCGGTGCCGAAGGAAGGGTTGCAGATGCGGTGGTCGCTATTGATTCTACATCGTCGCTCAACACGACGGGTATAACCTTGGGTGTAGGAGGTCCGATTTGTCCGTGGTCAAGCATGTGTTCTCGAGCTGCCAACTCATGTCTAGCACAAGCCTTCACGTTTAGACTTGGATACCAGAGATCGAGGGAAGGTGGCGGCGTACCGACACATCTTGCACCGTATCCTCCGACTCTTCGTAGAAGACTTGGGTGCACTGTTCTGCGGTGTCATTGCCTTGGATGAGTTCATTGTCGTTGATCTCGTATGCGAAGGACCGAGTTCAGCTGACATGGTGGATTGAGCAAGAGCAGCGCGCCCAACACCATCATCACTTCCTGATAAATTATTAAGTTAGGGGCTTTTCTCCCGTCCCGAGGATGTGTTAGTCCATCTGACTCCACCCTCCTCCTGCTCCCGTAGAAGAGACAAAATATGGGGATCTAGTTTAGGTGACTCACCAGAAGTGATAGGGTTGGTCGTCCGAGTCATATAGAACCTCCGGACGTCAGGATTTTGGTTTGAGACGTCAAAGCGAACCTTGTGGAATAGAACGAGTTGCTGGAGGAAGCCTGCATTGGGCCTGTTGATTTAACGATGAACTTTCAGCGCAAAAAGACCTGTAGACTTATGACAAACTTACTCTACCATTGGCCTAGCTTTTCTGACCAGTTTGAGGGCTTCTTGAGGCGTAAGATCTTGGGTGTACATGAGGAAGGCCGTGACGATCGAGGCACTGCGACCTTGGCAAAGAGGAAAATCGTTCAGCATTCCGGTACTTGGGAGGAGAAATCCGTTGACTCACTGACGCCAGCATGGCAATGCACCAAAACACCACGTCCCTTCGCCAATTCCGCTTTGATAAATTGAATGGCGGGTAAGAAATGCATCAGGATGTCCGCATCCTCAATGTCATCTAGCGAGATCTGGTGACGAATGAAGGTCTATCCTCCAGGACTAAACGCTGAACCAATACAAAGATGCAAAGCGGCATTATTCACACCTCTTTGACAGTGATCCGCCCTCTCATTGCTGAGAGCACACTTCGAATGTTATGGGCTTTCAGAGTTTCTGTGTCGAGGGCACTTGCGAGGCTGCCCAACCAGAGGCCAGGGAGAATCTCGTCCATATCCGCTTTGGTAGGGGAAGACGGCACACGCATAAAGATGATGATCGTTGGTGGTAGAGATCAAGGTCAAGCTAGGCGCCTTCGACGCGTCCAAACGTGTTTCCCCCCTTTTGTCCATCAGATTCTCGCGTGTTATAATATCCCAGCGTTGTCCAACAGAACTCCGTTTATCAACTATTTCTCCCCAACCCAACGCCTGGAGTCAACATTCCGAGCGCTTCTCCCACTGGCGATTCCACCATCTTTCGGGAAGTTTCCCAAAGATCCGAACCATACCAAAAGGACTTCATCTTAGCAGCATGCTGGCATACTAGCCGTCAAGCTCCTGCATCCAGTCATGATTTGATGAATCGTATTCCCGAGCGCCCATATATCAGATGCAGGACTGGTACTGGACTGGTTGTCGAAGACAGTGACTTCGAAGTTTGGATGCGGCATATACTTACGGTCGGGCAGTTCATGATTGGTTTCCTCTTCATACCATCCCACATTACAGGATCGTAAAGAGACGATTTGCAAAAATCACAGATCTTCAGTCTTGCGAGGGAGGGGTTCTCGAATAGTGGCTCGAGGAAGGGAGAGGAGTCGGGCGAAATAGGCGACATAGCTCGGGATGTGAGAGGGCGTCGTAGAGATGACTCTTATCCTTTGCTACGCGTATGGTGAGGGTTACCGGAGCGCCAAAGTACTTTTTGACGTTGTCGGGGGAGTCTAAGGAGGAGATAACTCGGAAATGATGCAGCAGATTGCCCAATGAAAGATCTCCATGGACAATGTGTAGATGGATCTTCTAATAGCGATCTATTTAAACGCTAATTCAGACGATGGTAGGGATGGACTGCTTTCGAATTTCCCGTCCATGGCGACAAGGTGCGACGAACTCATGTCTAGTACCCTGATGGTCGTCTTAACTTTGAACTCCCATTTTATAGTGCACTGGCAGCTCCTTTAATTGGGACTCCAGGTATGTCAATAATAGGTGCCTACAAACGCTCTTCTAACGAGATCTTAAAGGTCTTGATCAAGATCAGAAGGCGAAAGCAATGGGAGTCTTCCGTGCTACAAGGCCAGGTCATCAAGGATGGTCTCGAAACGTTGATAACGAAGGTGACTACGACTATCTTTTGGACGTCGATGTGAGCGGGTATCTTTCACAGTCGTGATTTCATCCTAACAGCTTATTAGATTGATCATTGCCATACCTCCATCCAACAGGACTTGCGCATCTGGGGTAAGGGACAAGGATGTCATAAATACGAACCCGCATCGGTCCTGTCCTCCCCATGTTTAATGATCTCGACCTTCAAGAAGCTCGCTGCTGTCGCTGTCCTCGTTGCTGCTGTTATAGCACAGGACCTCCTTACTGTTAACACCCCGTGAGTTATCCTTAACGGTGTCTAGACATCGATTGACTCTTATCGGCGGCTAAGACTCGGCGTAGTTACCTGCCGCCCTATCCTGCTGAGCTTCGCGGGCGGTGAACGTGAGCCTCTGCTGTCACTGCCCTTGAAATTCGATGCTGAGAAAGGGTCATCCGTTCAGCCCCCTATTTCTTGGTACGCTTCATACAGCCCAAATGCCTATTGAGGGTCCGTAGCTCATAAGTTTGTTACTTTGGACCCTTTTTGCAGAGGTGAGTAGCTGTCCTATGACATACCTCTAGCCGGTATCTCAGATTTCCATAGCATTCGTCCTGGTGACGACCCTAGTGGACCAAACGCTCTCGTGGACTTTGGCGAGCTCGAGAACGACGACCCCATACGCTGGGTCGTCAACCTCGCCCCAGGTACTTCAGCTTTCCTCAGTCTTCGTGATAGCCGTGGTAGTATCTCTGAGTCCGGCCTCTTTCCCATTCTTACTGGGTGTAAGCGTTAATTTTGCTTCACCTTAGGCGAACATCTCACACACTTGTTTAGCGGATACCAGCTGCGTTAGTCAACAACCCTCCAGTTCCGTAGGTCCTTCCGCCTTGTCAAGCACCGGCACACCCCCTGGATCCTCTACCTCTGCGTCCAGAGCTCCTAGCTCCGTCTTGTCTTCCGCTAGTTTCACCTCTTCTTCCAGAGCTCCTAGCTCCGCCTTGATTCCCGTTAGGTTCACCTCTGCCACCAGCGCTGCTCCCTCTGTGTAAGTGACCAGGCTTGCGTCAAGGATAGTGTTCTTAACTCTTCTGCCAGCTCGAGATCCCCCACCGCCGTCGCTTCTGGAGTCTCCAGGCTTTCACACCCTCCCCTTGGCCCAATAATCGGAGGGCCCCTTGGTGGACTGGCACTCATCTCCCTGATCGTTGTCGGGCTTGTGCTCTATCGACGGCCGCATCGCAGAAGGGGCCATCTAGCAAGCGAGGCTGATCAGGTGTCAGGTGAGTTGTATGCGATTAAGTGAGGGGAACGGTTGCTCATTTCTACATCCGCAGCCCCTCCAATCACTCCTTTTCTTGTAACAGGACAAGGCCCAAATCCTCCAAACACTTCGCAGATTCCTCAGAATACCACAACCCCTAAATCAAAACCAGGCTCTTCCGCTTTTGCCCCAATCTTTCGTAATGGAAAACAGGCTTCGTACTCCCAACCACTGCCAGACGGTGCCGATGAGGGCACCATCCGATCTGGCCACCCTCCCCTCTCGCAACATGAACGAAGAGGATCCACCCCCTCGTTACGAGATGGAGCCTTCTCCTGAAGTTGGAACGTCCTCAAATAGACCATGATGATTCCCTGACATCAGGCTGGTTGCTTTCCAATGTTCTAATCTTGGTTTTGACTCCATCGACCCCTCACCTCGCAATCGACGGACAGGTGGTACACCCCCATTCAGTGTGCCATGACTCTCAGTGGAAGCTTAACGCAGTTCAACCTGATAGGAACAGAATACGCCCTAATCATTCATCCTTGTTTCAATGAAAAGCGTCCAGTTACCTGGCACACAAGCAAGACAGTCCAATATAGGCTTGAAGCTGGCGGTATCGGCATCTCCGATGAGGCTCTCCGCTACGCCAGACGCCGTTGCGTTCCAGACATCTTTATCCTCGCCCTCACAGCCGGCTATCCTGAATCGCCTTAGGATCGGGTTACCATCATCTGCCAGGCCTGTGTATCTTCCCTCCGCTTTATCCAACAGGACTCCGTTAGTCAGTAGCATGTACTTGAGCGTGTCTTTATGTTTGCTAGGGCCGTGGGCGTAGGTCCTTCTCAAAGCGGCGCTTGTGATCTCTACCAAGGAGTACTTGGAAGATGTTGTAGGAGGTTTGTCACGAGTGATGATTCTGATAGTCCGTAGATGGCTGGTGGATTTCAGCAGGTTACGGAGCGGATGAAAGTTCACGCCCGCCCAGTGGGAATGGCGAGAAACATAGTGGAGGGTTTCGAGAGAAGGGGCGTTTATCATCGACGGTCCATTTAGTCTGACGAGTAGCCCTGATGGGTCCTCAATGCGGAAGGTTCGGAGTTTGGGTAGCCCTGCTGAAACACCGTCGAACCTGTGCTGAGAACTCTTTTCAAGCTGCCTCATGTAGATCTGGCCCAATACTTCGGCGATGTCGATATCCTGCACAGTTGTAAGACGTTCTAGATTGTGCATCTGGGTCAAAGCTCGAGCCAGCTCCCCGTAAGCTTGGGATGCATGTGTGAGCCCACGATTGACCCAGTTCACAATCAGCTCAGTGAGGGAGAGCCAGTTGAATTGAAGATTAAGAAATGCGCCAGTGCCTGGCCACAGCCGTAGAACCTTCAAAGATGCGAGATTGGGCGTGGAGAGGGATGTGAGTTGCGTAGTCAGTACGTGATGATCAAGGATGAGGCGTTTGAGGGAGGGAAAATCCAAGTTGTCGCTTTCAAATCTGGCAAAATTGAAACGAGAGATGTGGAATGTCTCGATCTGAGATTTCATCTGTAATAGCGGCAAGTCCACCTTTATACAAGGCATGTTCTTGCTGCACCAGCTCCAATCTACATTTACGGACATGTGCAGCGGCTGAGAGCGCTCGAGGATCATCTGGAGTCCTGGGTATACCATAGCCCTGTCTGAACCGACGTGTTGTGCTCTGCACAGACACTTCAGAGCCAGATACCTCCACAAGTGTGGGAGGGTGGTGGATACTGTGCGCCAGTGAAAGCACACCGCTGCGAGCGTCATGGGGAGGGGGGGTCGATACGATGGGGCTGGGAAATCAATAAGGTCGTCTCCGTGCGCCAGTAAGAAGATGTCGGCAAGAATTTCAACTGGCACGCGTCGGATTGGAGCGAGATACGACTCCAGATTATCAATAACATCTTTGAGGGCGCAGTATGCATCCTCCAGATCCTTTCCGGGCCACTTGATCTCCTTGCTTTCTATCTGCTTGCGTATGGCAAGAAGCTGATTAGTCTTCTGTTGGATTAAATGTCGGATTTTGGACTCTATGAGAGGTGTAATACTGCCGTCCTGCCTTCCAAGCTCGGCGAGTTGGCCTACATCAGGATTGCCCCAGTCGATCCTGGCTGCTACAGCACTTCCAGTCAGGGTGTCTCTACTGTTTCAAGCAGCATTTGAAGCATACCTGTTGAGGATGGCCCCAGCATTTCGATCTGTCTAGGTACGTGGAGAGTACACTGGAATAAATATCAGTCGACGGGTGCTAGTCTTCCCGGATGGTGGTCGATGACAAGAGTTGAATCGGGCTCGGAATCACTGCGATGGCCCCTATTGCAAGGATCCCAAGTTGCCGAACGCGACGCGCCAGCGCGTATCTCACCCCTGACTGTCTAATCCCAAGTCCTTGGTGGTGAAAGGGACCTGGAGCGCCATGAAGCACAATCGGGTCGCACTATTATCTCGTTTCCAGATTGACGACCATTTGCAGGCCCGTTGTGGACCGCAAGGTCTGCCATTTTCAGAGGATTGATACTACTACAGGAAGATGAATATGTCAACGCGACGAGGGCAGGGCCCAGCTACGAGAAGGTCAATAATCTCTCAACCTTGTTTCAATGAAAAGGGTCCAAATTCCTGGTATACAAGCAATAGTCTTCTCAAAGCGGCGCTCTACCAAAGCGTCGTGCCAGGATGTCCAGTCGCGATTATTCAGGCGCAGAAAACGAGGTACGAGATTACTTATCCCCAGGTCCATGGCGTTATTGGCAGCGGGTTTACATAATAAAAACCAGCACTCCCGCGTATCAACAGCATAAAGATGGCTACGAGTCCAGCCGCGAGTTCCGGTCCCATCTTTAAAGAAACTGATCAGTGTCCGTTCACGGAAGGTCTTCCATGACCGCTGCCATCACCATCAGAGCACATAGCTTAAGCTCACGCCTCAAGGTTGCCTCAAGGCCTAAAGTGATCACTCTTCTCTTTCCCTTTCACCCTCACCCACCTTCTTACCCAGTCCAGTTCCGCTCCCTTCTGCCCGAATCAATGTCCGAGTACTCAACACACAGTGTAAGTACTGTCGCGCTAACGTGCAAACGTACGCAATTGACCTGTCTGATAGATTGTACGGGGGTCTTCCGCCGTCGGGCAGGGTGGTGGTGAGTCTCATCCCTGTCTAATCATCCGTCATCGATCTGAGATATCCACAGGAGTTGGACGCGGCGCTCCCTCACTCAGAAGGCCAGAAATGTTCCCCAACGCCCACAATCTTCAAATCGCAGACTCAACCTTCACCGCCATTGGAGGTGATGTCGTTCACAATCACGGTGTTCACTACCATTATGAGCGCCCGAGAGATATATGGGCGATCTTGGAGTCGATACCCAATTTTCGCAAAATCTACCATGATATGTTGAGCAAGGCGACGGGAGGGACTGGGACAGTGTTGCGCAGTTACTAACTTTCGGTCAGAGTTAAGTTGCTAACTGGAGTCAAAGTTGCGCGCGGTCAATAACAATTAGCGAACAAATGACTTTCCCATGGTGGCAATAGTGGAATGCGGAGGAGTGGTAACGCATCGCATCAAGGTCAGTAACGGCGCATCACAGGGCGCATCGTCGTCGGTATCTGTCGGCCAGCCTCTGCCACCCATTGTGCCGCACATTCGCCATTCCCGTCGTGTTTAAGGTCATAAGCGCTAGCGTGGTGCATTACCCATTGCGTTGACAAAGAGGATATCGACAGCGACAACGAAGACGTTGACAAGCCAGAGCACTCGGCTGGCTGGCGAATGACCCTGCTTTTAATGGCTCAAAGTCTTGACTTGAGCAATCGGACACCGGGAGATAAGTTCTTGACGCTAATATCCATACCCTCAATTCTTTCCAGCTCATTCTTCACTTCATCGTCTGTTCCCTGAGTTGGGTTGGTGGCTCTGATCGCAGTCTCCATGCCGGTGGTTATGCCGAAAGTTATGAGTCGCTATCAAAAGTAACCAAACTTAACCGCAAAATGACTAGTCACTAACTTTGGTAACAGTTAGCTAACTTGCACAACACTGGACTGGGATGTGGCTCGTCAAAGGCGATAAGTTTCGCCTCTGGCTCGAGCCAAACGGCGATATCAAGATTTTTTGGGGCTCAGGAATCCGTAAGTCACCTTTGCGTGCACACCATCTCCAACGTCTAACACCTCATTGTATAGCCGGCGCTGGCAAGACCCTCCTTGCGTAAGTTAGCTTCCCACTGCTCGTGCAATCTCTCGCTGAGGCTTGGTTCCAGATCGATCGTCATAGAACACCTCGAAGCCTTGTGCAAGAACGCAGGCGTCAAAATATGTGTTTGCTATATCTACCTTCGCTACAGCGACCACTCGGAATTGTCGGTTCGCGACGTCCTCGAGATTCTCGTAATGCAAACACTCGAGCGGCACTCAGAGTGCCTCGCCCTCGTCGAAGAAACTTACGCTCGCCATCTCCGCGAAAGGACAGACCCCACCGAGGCACAACTTCTAGCTCTTCTTCGCCAACTGGTCAAGGGCATGGCAGTTACCTTCTATGTTCTCGATGCCCTAGACGAGGCTCCCACCAAGATTCAGCTGACGGTTGTGGAGACACTTGCATCATTGGATGTAAAGCTTTTCATCACATCGCAACCCCTAAAGACTGTTGAAGCCAACTTCCCGGAAGCGCACACTTTCGACATCGTCGCCCAGGATGCCGACCTCGATCTTCACATCACAAACGGGATCAACAAGGATGCAGAACTGCGGCGTCTCTTACATGCTGACCCATCTTTGAGGGATGAGGTTGTCTCGACCATCAAGCGCAATTGTGGCGGGATGTAAGACACTCCCATGCATGCGGATGTCGGTATACAGCGCTAACGGAATCATCTTCCCAGGTTCTTGCATGCATCCCTCCAGCTGGATGCGTTGAGCGGGTGTCTCAGCCCTCAGGATGTGATCGAGACACTCAAAGTGTTTCCATCCAGTATCGAGGACGTATACCGTAAAACTTGGACCAGGATATCCAATCAAACTAGCAAATACGCCACCCTTGCAAAAGCTGTCTTGGTATGGGTTCTGAATGTGTCAAGGTCAATGACGATGGAGGAGCTCGAGCGGGCCGTAGCCACATCGCCGGATACCCACAAATATGAAGCCAGCCGTCGTGTTCCGGGGACCACCATCTTGTCTCTGTGTGGTGGCTTGATCACTCTCGAAGAAGAGAGCAGGCTTGTTCGACTCGTTCGTAAGTTGCAGACCGTCACTCATTTCCTGATTGGGACTCACCCATCGTCAGACTACACCGCTAAGGAGACGCTGGAAGGTCTCCTTCATGAAGCATTTCCCCATCCACACTCTCTTCTCGCCTCTATCTGCATGACCCATCTCACACATTGTGGCTTCCAAAATACGACCATCAGCTCAGAGAGAGAGTTTCAAGTCATCTTGGAAAATGACCCCTTACTTGCCTATGCATCCGAAGCTTGGGCCTTCCATGCTCGCCTAGGGTTGGATGTTAAGGAGACCAGACGCCAAACTGCGCAATTCGTGACAGGAAGCAAAGCCTTCCCTGCCTTCACCAGTCCTGACTACTCCAATATGTTGTTCGACATCCTTGCTCCCCTCCATATTCTGGGCCTGTACAATCTACCATTGGCATTGATGGGGACCACCATGGGTGATCCAAATGTAACAACCGAAATTTACCAACTGACACCGTTGATGTTGGCCTCCTGGCTTGGTCATGAACCCCCGGTTGCCTTCCTCCTGGCATTGTCTGAGTCCCGGGTCAACCTTACCAGGAGTGATGGGTGGTCAGCACTCACACTAGCTATTAGGTATGGCCACGAAAGCACCGTCAGGCTCCTCCTGGCGCACCCTGGGATCCAGATCAACCTGGCCACAAAGGATGGTTGGACAGTGCTCACACTTGCTGCTAGGTTTGGCCATACAGGCGTCGTTACGCTCCTCCTGGCGCACCCTGGGATCCAGATAAACCTGGTTGACAGCGACGGGCGGTCGGCACTCCTTCTGGCTGCCATGTATGGCCACGAAAGCACCATCAGGCTCCTGGCGCACCCCGAGCTCCCGATAAACCTGATTGACAGCAACGGGTGGTCAGCACTCATGCTGGCTGCCAGGCATGGCCACAAAGGCAATGTCAGGCTCCTCCTGGCACACCCCGAGATCCAGGTCAACCTGGTCAGCAACAACGAGTGGTCAGCTCTCATGCTGGCAGCCATGTATGGCCACGACGGCACCGTCAAGCTCCTCCTGGCGCACCCCGAGATCCAGGTCAATCTGACGAAGAGTGATGGGTGGTCAGCTCTCATGCTGGCTGCTAGGCATGGTTACGAAGGCACCATCAGGCTCCTCCTGGCACACCCCAAGCTCCAGATAAACCTGGTTGACAGCAACGGGTGGTCAGCACTCATGCTGGCTGCCAGGCATGGCCACGAAGGCAATGTCAGGCTCCTCCTAGCGCACCCGGAGATCCAGGTCAATCTGACGAAGAGCGATGGGTGGTCAGCACTCATGCTGGCTGCCAGGCATGGCCACGAAGGCACTGTCAGGCTCCTCCTGGCACACCCCGAGATCCAGGTCAACCTGGTCAGCAACGACGAGTGGTCAGCACTCATGCTGGCTGCTAGGCATGGTCACGAAGGCACCGTCAGGCTTCTCCTGGCACACCCCAAGCTCCAGATAAACCTGGTTGACAGCAACGGGTGGTCAGCACTCATGCTGGCTGCCATGCATGGCCACGAAGGCAACGTCAGGCTCCTCCTGGCGCACCCCGAGATCCAGGTTAGCCTTGCCAACAATCACGGGTCGACAGCACTTCTCATGGCTGCTGAACTCGGCCATAGTGGCATCGTCGAACTCCTTCTCACCACTGGAGATGCCGACGTCAAGGCATTCGACAACGATAGGGACACAGCAATCAAAATGGCAGCTCAAGAGGGCCATGAAGCTATTGTTCGTTTGCTTCTCAATATACCCAATGTCAACACCTCGATCAGGAGCATCAAAGACGGCCACACTGCGATGTCGGCGGCGCAGGCCAACGGCCACAGTCGTATCGTTGAACTCTTGCAAGACTTTGAGTCCCGAAAGGCTGTCGTCGCAAGCCCCCTTGATACCCACCAGCCATTTGTGAATGACGAGGAACATGGGTCCCATCCAGACCTTCATTTCGACGCGGATGATTCATTGGGAGGGGAGGTTGACGCAGGGGCGGCTACGGTCTACCTTGCTTCGTGAACCTCGACCTGAGCTTCTTGGAGACCCATACACTCTTCTTTCGCGGATCAGCATGTTCTACACATAGACGAGCATCTGAAATTTTCATTATTTACATACCTGTACAACAATATTATACCAAAGGAGTTTGGCCAGCTGAACCTGTTACTCGAGCACACGAGCGGTGGACAGAAGTCCCTGATGAATGCTGATGAAACGTAAAACGACATCTAGAAGAGCCGTAGCTGTCTCGTGCGCAACCCTAGAAAAGGCCAACTGGACAGGTGCGTGGACATATTTGCCAAGAGCGTAGATGCTCCACTACAACGTCCAGCAACTCGCCGCCAGGACGAAACATGAAGGAAGAAACAAGGGATGTTCTTTGATGAAAGGCAAGGCTCGAATGGCCAGGCAGGACTGCCGTCTCCGATCGAAGCCCCGGTCAGATGGAGGGGAAGCGCGATCTAGGAAACAGTTGGAGAAGGCTGCGGAAGAGATGTCGATTGAGGAACTTGGGAGCCTGTTGTCGTCGGTCATAGCCCAAAGGGGTGATTGCCAGTGAGACAGTGGGTACGATCGAGGTGCAGAGAGACACGATCAAATGCTTGGTTGATGTTCGGTGGTGGAACTCGAAAGAAGATGCAGTGACTTGACAAGTAGAAACGAGGAGGGAGATAGCGTTTTCGACCTCCCATTCCCTCTCACGGTCCTGATGTTCGGTAGGTTACGAGGTAGGCGAGGAATGGCGTCGTTCTATCGGTATGATCGTAAGGCTTTGGCCATTAATAGTGGACTTGATCGTGCTCACTCATTATCGCTCCCTCCGTCCTGGCCATTTGCTGGGACTGGGTGTCGGTGGGTTTGTATTGCGATCTAGCTCAAGTGCATCACTGCAGAGACGTTAGAGCGAGTGGATTCACAGAAAGGCGGGAGACGCGTGCAAGCTGGGGACACTGCATACGCAGCTAGCTTATGAGCACCACTATAGAGTACGTCAGCCGCAGTGAGCTTAGGAAAAGAAGGATACGACGTACAGGACCCTGCGGGGTGGGTACAACGAGGATTATCGATTATGGTTTGGTCGTCGGGTCACAAGCAGCTAGCGAAATGCGCAGCACTGTGAGGAAGTGAAGGATGGTTGATAGCGTTGCGTGTGCGTGAGGCACGAGGGAGAAGTCTCAAACTGAGAAGCTGGGGCGGTACGGCCAGGACTGGCTGCTCAAGCACTCGCCACTCAATGTCACGATCGGGGCTAATGAAGACGGTGGCTCACAGTAGCGACACGAGCACACCCATTCCGTTGACGGAAAAGGGAATAACATCGGGAAGAATGAAGCCGAGGGACGGCAATGAGATGGGCAACGAAGAGCGAAGATTTGCTAGGCTTATATGCCCCACGGATATGAGGCTGACAAGGAGTCCTGAGGTGTTAGGAGCGATCAGAGCCGTTTTGTGTGCGAGATGGCCAAGCCGAATTCATTGGAAAGTGTCAGTTGCGTATCTTGACGGAGTCACGGTGTAAAACGAAGAAATGATAGCAGCGGTGTAAAAGCATCGGCGGCAAATAATAAGCGCCACTGGAACTTTCGGGCACGTGCCTTCCATCACACTTCAAACACCTTCACCGCTCTCACTGTCAGTTGCCTTCGTCAGTACTTGATTCAAGACATGATATGCACTTTGTTGAACGTCTGCGCCAGTTTTTCTTCGGCCAACATCATGGTCCCATTACCTGCCTCACACTAAAAGACCACTGCTGGGTAGCAGTTTCAGCACCAGGGACGGGCGCTGGTTCCCATGTGTAGATCTCAGCACGCAGCCTCTTCGATAGAGAGTAGGATAAAATACATGGCAGAATAAAGTAAGAATATCAGAATAAAATAAGATGGACGAGCATAGAATAATGTGCAGGCAAAAAGAAAGGGGCAGTGGAAGGCAGAAAGGGTATCAATCGGAATCTGCCACCAATCGGCTGACTTCGGCCTCCTCATCCTCGTCGTTATCTTCGTCAGGAGGATCAGAGTCCATGATCGAGTCCCATGTTTGCTCTGCGAGAGAGACGCCCTGGCTGAGCTGTTCGGTCAAATCTTGTATCTCGTCGTCATCTTCTTCCTCTTTAACCTGACTTGCTGGCTGACGATGGGACCTGGATGAATGCAGTTGGCACCTGGAACTATATGAATTAAAACAAACACTCACGAGGATTTCGCAGCAGGGTTGCGCACAGCTGGGGGCTCTTCGTCAGAGTCAGAGCTGATAACAATGACTTCTGGGGGGCTGGGCAATCTAAAGGGGTCGGTTAATCAATGCGCAGGGCTATGGTCTTCAATAGGAAGTGTACTTTTTCTTCTTCTTTTGCCGACGAGATGGCGGCGGCGGCGGAGGTGGGGAAGTAGAAGTAGACGGGCCCTCCCCATTGTCATCTGAAGGCAAGCGCGACACTCGCCGGCGCCTTTCCAAGGTCTCAGCTGGGCACATATGAAGATGGCGGGAGTATAGACGTACTTGTTCTGTGTTCTCGGTACCACCTCTTCTCCCTCTTCGGTTTGACGTCTTCAATCTCACCGTTGGTCGTGCTCATCGAGCAAGATCGGTAAGTTATGCTGTTTCACACGAGCTTTGAGCATGTTCCCCACCTCTTCTTGCCACGAGTCACCGGTGCTCCACGCTCACCGTTGTCCCTTTCATCATCAAGGGTGACGTCGTCCAGGAATTTGAAGAGCTCCTGAAGTTCCTCATATTTGTTGTAGTCTTCAGATTCCAAAAGCTCGAGCTCTTTCGCATACTTTTTGACAAAGTTTGCTTCAAACTTGTTCAAAGCATTGGTTGACACGGCGTCACGCGGCAGATGGCACTATCACGGTTCTTAGGTGAGGGAGGTTAGAGGGAAAACTAAACACTCACAGTTCGTAACTTGTCGATTTGGACCTTGATACGCAGGAGGAGTAGACTGTCGGCTTTAGCAGGAAGCTGCAACCGAGGAAGACACAAGAACAAAGCCTTCTTGTCGTTCTCTATCCCATTGCGATTAGAGAGGCAACGCCAGCGGTAAACTTAGGATACCCACTCTCGAAAATGTAGTCCTCTTTCTCGTGTGGAAGCTGTTTCTCGAATAACGCTTCGAGTATGGAGTTGGCCATGCTCAGATGAACGTTGTCTTTGAGGCGGAACCTCTTCTCCTTGCTTTCAAGCATCGCTTAGAACTGACAACAGAAGGGGGAGGGGTGTCACTTACGCGTCTTCTCCTGGTGGTGCAGTGTATTCCTCGAAGAGGCGGCACAGCACGGCTGGTGTGACCATAGTCGCACTGGGATCGTCCAGAGACTTGCGCTTCTCCCCTGCTTCCTTGAATACTTCCATGAAAATCTGCGGATACAACGCAGTGCATCAGCAAAAGGAATCCAAAAGTCTTGGAAGACATAGCACGCACCTTGGCCATCATCTCCTGATTATAGGGATGCAAGTGGCTATATAGTTGGAAGAAAATGTGAAGGGACTGTCGTAGCTCAGCGTTGTCGGCTGTTTCTGGAACGATGAAGGCAGCGTATAGCCTGTAAATCGACTGGAAAGGAATGCGGTGAGCGATCTCTCCAGGACACGAAGTGAAGGTACACGTTGTGCGCACCATTTCGTCGTGGATGATGCCATCCATAACAAGCTTTGCGAGGCTTTGGCAGACGATTGTCAACGCAGCAGGACAGCTGCTTTGGCTAGTCACTTGGTCGAGCAGGTTCTCCAAAACGGCATCGAACTATTCGTTGTCAACATGAAACCAGCGCAGATGATAGAAACCAGACAACGTACTGCCTTGCCATCACCTTTGGGCACCAGACTCGAGCGATATACTAGCACGATGTCAAACATACCCTTGAGCAGGAGCAGCCGAACATCATCTGCGAGGTCTTCCTTGTTGACACGCCTCTTGAACTCTGTGTACGACATCCACACAATGGTCTACGTCTATAAGCTTCCAGAATATTGTCGAATTGTTTATCGTCACTTACCTCTGCGACGAGCGCTGAAAGGTTGATACAGCAAAGAGCCTCTTCGAACAGCTCTTGATACCGTCCGATCTCTTCTTCATTAAGGAAGCCAGACCGGAGAGCTGCGTCGGCATACTTCATCATCGGCAGGATGAGATCGTCGTAGAGGCCGCTGAGTGCTGGAAGGTTCTTGAATGTCTACTCAAGGTACATCAGACAGGGCCCGACGGGGAGGTGTGAATGATTCGTACCGTGTCTATACGCTCAAATAGCCCGCGAGCGATATGCAGTGCCCGCAAATCTACAGCGTCCAGATGTTGCCTCATTTCAGGCTCCATCTCCCATCGAGGGCGGTTAAAGAGAGGCACAGGCGCCTCTTGTTCTTCCTCTCTTGGATTTGCGGCCGGAGCCTGGGTTTCAAAATGTCAGGTGGGTATTACAATCAGATAGAGAAGAACTGACCTACTCCTCATCGTCGGTGGCGTGCTCCCTCAAATCTTGCACTATCTCAATCCCAATGCGGATGAGCTCCTTCTCGTCGGCGGATAACGCCCGCAGGACGTCGAGGCATAAAGTGATAAAGATTCCAGGTAGGTCCCGATCCGAGAGCATGCTTCCTGGACAGTAATGAGGACGATGGGCTATGATAGAAGCTCGAAGGAGAACGTACGAATGACCAGACGCATCTTGTGGGTGCCCATGTGATCTGTATAGTCGAGGAAATGGCTGATGCGGAGCAGTTCAGCCAAGACAAAGTTCGCTCGCGCAATCGACACCTCTGTCGCAGACCCGTCCTCATAAAGCGCCATGATCGCGTTGTACCTCTGCTCGAGCAAGAAGGCCATATCAACAACTGTCGGAAGGATATCGTGGTTGTCATCGTTGATGTCCTGTTCAAAGCAGTATTGCACGAAGACGCGGGTTATAAAGGCTTTCTCGGGAAGCACCACCGTCTCCCACTCCTTCCGATCTGTCAATTGTGTCAGCTAAGCTTGCCTACGCCACGCATTCGAGAGGGTTCGCTCACCGCCAAATTTAATCGTGTCGCGAATGTCGGTGCGCAGTTTGAAGATGCACTTGACCAATTTCTCGAGGACGATTAGGTCCTCAGGCTTGCGTTTGTAGAGGTTGTAGTCCCCGAGTAAAGCGATGCGTGCGTCTTCCTTGCGGTAAACAGAGTCTGGGTCGGCTTTGACGGCGTGGAACGTCCTTTCGTTTGCTTCCAACCAATCCTTCATGAGCCCTTCAGCTACTTTGGAGACGTTCGGGTCTCGGTCGCTGAGACCATGCCTCATGATCTCTAGTCGATGTCGGTAGTCGAGGTTCGAGGGGTGACACGATCCTTGGATATCCCCGTGGAAGATGCGAGCTTTCAAGACTCGCTGAAAGACTGCCTTTCGGATGCTCGCATCCACGTCCCGCATTCTCAAAAGGATGTGCGGTAGGCTTTCTTGGCTGACGCGAATGTGGCCAACGATCGCCTTTCGAAATTTACTGCAAGTCTGGTCAGAATTTACTGATAGGGTTGGGGAAGCAAACACCAAGCCACGCACGCAGCCTCATCGTAAGCCATGAGGTCGTACAAGGCTTCACGCACTGGCACGGCTCCCTCGTCGTCGCTATCATCGTCACTATCTGCAGAGGTTTCTTCCGATACGCAGAGTATGACCAGTGACGGGCCTGCTTCGGCTCTGATCGAGTTTTCTTTGTCTTGCAGACGGTCGATGAGGGCTTCTTTCAGGTCGCCGTAGGTTTCAGTGCTGCCCTTGCCATCTCAGCAAGGAAGTTAACGTGTGCAGATGCCAGTAAGACGTACCTCAAGGTACCCAAATATCGGACCATCTCGTACAGCGCGTTGACGGAGCGGTATCTCACCGTTTTGTTCGCTGCATGGAAGCCTTCTATGATAAACTTGAGCAAGGCTCTGGTGAAACGAGCCCCAAGGTCGTCCTCGTCGTGCTCTTCATCGTTCTCCACACCTGCGTCTCTAGTTCAAAACGTAGGCAGAGAACCCTGTAAATGTGCAACGACAAACCTTTCTCATTGATACGCTGAACATACGCCGCCACGAACTTTGCGACTCGCTCAGCATTCACCTCCACTTTGCCCTTTTTGACGTCAAGTGTCCTCCGGAACTGGAAGGCTTTGGCCCCAACGGCTTTCAGCTTTCCTTTCTTTTCTTCGACGATGTCCCAAGCCTCCTGGTGAAGCTTGTACAGCGCGACACTGTTCTTTCGATGATTCGTAGCCGACGTCTGAGCTTCATGGAAAATCGGGGGTATCTTGAGACATAACGGTCGGTCTTGGGTCTTGCTGTTGTCCCTTGGTTCTGGCCATGCTAGGAGTGAAAGAAATGAACGGAAGTCTTTAGGACAAAGCAGGCATGCAGAGACGGAAGAAGCAAAAAGGATAAACGCGCTGCCAGTCGCGACTTCGGCAGCTGTAGCTTTGGTAATTGATGGCACCTATTCGGGTGACCTTTGTTTGTATCGGTGGATGAAGCCAAGCAGCGTCGGTTCCGTCACGGTTCGCGGTGAGCTCAACCTCGAACAACGACGACGACCACCGCGATGCAGGACGGACGGGCACCTCAGTATTTGCTTCAACATCCTATCTGGTGGCACCTGGTCATCTTTATGCAGCTGAATCTGCTATGAGATATATGCGCGCTCAGTGGAATATTTCATGTTATGTATCAGTTCCATTCATGGAAGGTCTCCCATGATGGCTGCCATCACCATCAGAGCACATAGCCCAAGCTCAAGCGCTTAAGCCTCAAGTGATCACTCTTACCTCGTTCTCCTTCCCTCTTCACCCTCACCCAGCCTCTTCCTCAGTCCAGTTCCGCTCCTGCCCAAATCGATGTCCCAGTACTCAACACACAATGTGAGTACTGTTGTCCGAACGTGCAAACGTACGCAATTGACCTGTTTGATAGATTTTACGAAGGCCTCCCGCCGTCGGGCGGGGTGGAGGTGAGTCTCATGCCTAATCATCCGTCACCGATCTGACATATCCACAGGAGTTGGGCGCGGCGCTCCCTCACTCAGAGGGCCCGAAATGTTCCCCAACGCCCACAATCTTCAGATCGCAGACTCGACCTTCACCGCCATTGGAGGTGATGTCGTTCACGATAACAGCGTTCACTACCACTATGAGCGCCCGAGAGATATACGGGCGATCTTGGGGTCGATACCCAATTTCCGCAAAATCTACCACGATATGTTGAGCAAGGCCACGGATGGGACTGGGATGTGGCTCGTCAAAGGCGATAAGTTTCGCATCTGGCTCGAGCCCAACGGCAATATCAAGATTTTTTGGGGCTCAGGAATCCGTAAGTCACCTTTGCGTGCACACCATCTCCAACGTCTAACACCTCATTGTATAGCCGGCGCTGGCAAGACCCTCCTTGCGTAAGTTGGCTTCCCACTGCTCGTGCAATCTCTTGCTAAATCTTGGTTCTAGATCGATCGTCATAGAACACCTCGAAGCCTTGTGCAAGAACGCAGGCGTCAAAATATGTGTTTGCTATATCTACCTTCGCTACAGTGACCACTCGGAATTGTCGGTTCGCGACGTCCTCGAGATTCTCGTAATGCAAACACTCGAGCGTCACTCAGAGTGCATCGCCCTCGTCGAAGAAACTTATGCTCAGCACCTCCGCGAAAGGACAGACCCCACCGAGGCACAACTTCTAGCTCTTCTCCACCAACTGGTCAAGTGCATGGCAGTTACCTTCTATGTTCTCGATGCCCTAGACGAGGCTCCCACCAAGATTCAGCTGACGGTTGTGGAGACACTTGCATCATTGGATGTAAAGCTTTTCATCACATCACGACCCCTAAAGACCGTGGAGGCCAACTTCCCGGAAGCGCACACTTTCGACATTGTCGCCCAGGATGCTGACCTCGATCTTCATATCGCAAACGGGATCAACAAGGATGCAGAACTGCGGCGTCTCCTACATGCCGACCCATCTTTAAAGGACGAGGTCGTCTCGACCATCAAGCGCAATTGCGGCGGGATGTAAGACACTCCCATGCATGCGGATGTTGGTATACAGAGCTAACAGAATCATCTTCCCAGGTTCTTGCATGCATCCCTCCAGCTGGATGCGTTGAGCGGGTGTCTAAGCCATCAGGACGTGAGCGACACGCTCAAAGTGTTTCCGTCCAGTATCGAGGACGTATACCGTAAAACTTGGACCAGGATATCCAATCAAACTCACAAATACGCCACCCTTGCAAAAACTGTCTTGGTATGGGTTCTCAATGCGTCAAGGTCAATGACGATGGAGGAGCTCGAGCGGGCCGTAGCCACGTCGCCGGATACCCACAAATTTGAAGCTAGCCGTCGTGTTCCGGGGACCACCATCTTGTCTCTGTGTGGGGGCTTGATCACTCTCGAGGAAGAGGGCAGGCTTGTTCGACTCGTTCGTAAGTTGCAGATTGTCGCTCATTTCCTGATCGAGACTCACCCATTGTCAGACTACACTGCTAAGGAGACGTTGGACGGTCTCCTCCATGAAGCATTTCCCCATCCACACTCTCTTCTCGCCTCTGTCTGCATGACCCATCTCACGGAGTGTGGCTTCCAGAATACAACCATCAGCTCAAAGAGAGAGTTCGATGCCATCTTGGAAAATGACCCCCTCCTTGCCTATGCATCCGAAGCTTGGGCCTTCCATGCTCACAAAGGGTTGGATGTTAAGGAGACCAGCCGCCAAACTGCGCAATTTGTTACAGGAAGCAAAGCCTTCCCCGCTTTCAAGTTCATGAGTCTCGACTCCCACTCTTTGTTCTTTGACATCCTTGCTCCCCTCCATATTCTGGTCCTACACAATCTACCATTGACATTGCTGGAGACCACCATGGGCAACCCAAATGTAACAACCAAATTTATCCAACAGACACCATTGATGTTGGCCTCCTTGTTCGGTCACGAAGCCCTGGTTGCCTTCCTCCTGTCACTGTCTGAGATTCATGTCAACCTGGTCGACAAGGATGGGTGGTCAGCGCTCATGGTGGCTGCTCAGTATAGCTGCAAAAGTACCGTCAAGCTCCTCCTGGCACACCCCGAGATCCAGGTCAATCTGACGGAGAGCGATGGGTGGTCAGCACTCATGCTGGCTTCTAGGAATGGCCGCGAAGGCGCCATCAGGCTCCTCCTGGCGCACCCCGAGATCCAGGTCAACCTGGTCAGCAACGACAAGTGGTCAGCACTCACATTGGCTGCTAGGAACGGCAACGAAGGCACCGTCAGGCTCCTCCTAGCGCACCCCGAGCTCCAGATCAATCTGACGAAGAGCGATGGGTGGTCAGCACTCATGGAGGCCGCTAGAAATGGCCATAGAGGTGTTGTTGCGCTCCTCCTGGCGCACCCTGGGATCCAGATCAATCTGGTCGCAAACGATGGGTGGTCGGCACTCATGATGGCTGCTAGGTGTGGCCACGAAGGCACTGTCAGCCTCCTCCTGGCGCACCCCGAGATCCAGGTCAATCTGACAAAGAGCGATGGGTGGTCAGCACTCATGCTGGCTGCCAGGTTTGGCCATGAAGGTACGGTCAAGCTCCTCCTGGCGCACCCCGAGATCCAGGTCAACCTGGTCAGCAACGACGAGTGGTCGGCACTCACAGCAGCTGCTAGGCACGGGCACGAAGGCAACGTCAGGCTCCTCCTAGTGCACCCCGAGCTCCAGGTGAACCTGGTTGTCAGCGAAGGGTGGTCAGCACTCATGCTGGCTGCCAGGCACGGCCACGAAGGCACCATCAAGCTCCTCCTGGCGCACCCCGAGATCCAGGTCAATCTGGCGAAGAGCGACGGGTGGTCGGCACTCATGCTGGCTGCCAGGTGTGGCCACGAAGGCATCATCAAGCTCCTCCTGGCACACCCCGAGATCCAGGTCAATCTGACGAAGAGCGATGGGTGGTCAGCACTCATGCTGGCTGCCATGTATGGCCACGAAGGCACCGTCAAGCTCCTCCTGGCGCACCCCGAGATTCAGGTCAATCTGACGAAGAGCGATGGGTGGTCAGCACTCACACTGGCTGCTAGGCACGGCCACGAAGGCACCGTCAAGCTCCTCCTAGCGCACCTCAAGATCCAGGTGAATCTGACGAAGAGCAATGGGTGGTCGGCACTCATGCTGGCTGCCATGTTTGGCCACGAAGGCAATGTCAGGCTCCTCCTAGCGCACCCCGAGATCCAGGCCAATCTGACGAACAGCGATGGGTGGTCAGCATTCATGTTGGCAGCGAGTGAAGGCCATGAAAGTGTTGTTACCCTCCTCCTTGCCTTTCCTGGGATTCAGGTTGGCACTGTCAGTAACCACAGGTCAACTGCACTCCTATTGGCCGCTGAAGAAGGTCATACAACTGTTGTCGAATGCCTTCTCGACACCGGTGCTTTCGATGTTAATGCATTTGACAACGATCGGGACACAGCGATCAAAATGGCAGCGGAAAAGGGTCATGAAGTAACTGTCCATCTACTTCTCAATGTACCCAATGTCAACACCTCAATCAGGAGCGTCAAAGATGGCCACACCGCAATGTCGGCGGCGCAGGCCAACGGCCACAGTGGTATCGTTGAACTCTTGCAAGACTTTGAGTCGCGACAGGCTGACATCGCAAGCTCCCTTGATACCCACCAACCATTTGTGGATGACGAGGAACACAGGTCCCATCCAGGCCTTCATTTCGACGCGGATGATTCATTGGGAGGGGAGGTTGATGCAGTGGCAGCTACCTTGCTTCGTGAACCTCGGCCTGAGCTTCTTGACTACCCATGCACTCTTCTTTCGCAGGTCAGCATGTTCTACACGCATAGTACCAGGATGTAAAATTTCTGTTCTCTACACACTTGTACAACGATATTACACAAAAGGAGCTGATCCAAATTGGCTAGCTGAACCTGTACTCGAGTACACGAGCGGTGGACAGAGGTCCCTGATGAATGCTAATGAAACATAAAACGGTATCTAGAAGAGCCGTAGCTGTCTAGTGCGTAACCCATAGAAAAGGCCGGCTTGACAAGTGCGTGGTCATGTTTACCAAGAGCGTAGATACCCCACTACCAGGTCTGGAAACTCGTCGCTAGGACGAAACATAAAGGAAGAAACGAGGGATGTTCTTTGGTGAAAGGCGGGGCTTGAATGGCCAAGCAGGAGTGCCGTTTCCGATCGAAGCCCCGGTCAGAAGGAGGGGAAGCGTGAACTAGGAAACGGTTGGAGAAGGCTGCGGAGTAGAGGTTGAGTGAGGTTGGGAACCTGTTGTCGTCGTTCATAGCCCAAAGGGGTGATTGCCAGTGAGACAGTGGGTATGCTCGAGGTGCAGAGAGACGATCAAATGCTTGGTTGATGTTCGGTGGTGGAACTCGAAAGAAGATGGAGTGAGCTGAGAAGTAGAAACGAGGAGGGAGACAGTGTTTTCGACCTCCCGTTCCATCTCACAGTCCTGATGTTCGGTAGGTGGGTGAGGAATGGTGTCGTTCTATTGGTATGATCACAAGGCTGAGGCCATTGATAGTGGACTTGATCGTGCTCATTCATTGTCGCTCCCTCCGTCCTGGCCATTTGCTGGGACTGGATGTCGGTGGTTTAGTGTTACTATCTAACCCAAGCGCATCCGAGTAACTACAGGGACGTTAGAGTGAGTGGATCACAGAAAGGCGGGAAACGCGTGCAAGCTGGCCATGGGGACACTGCGGATGCAGGAAGTTGATAGGTATGGGGCAGGCGCAAGGACCGCTATCAGCTAGCTTATGAGCATCACTGTAGAGTACGTCAACTGCGGTGAGGTTACGAAAGGAAGGATACGACGTACAGGACCCTGCGGGATGGGTACAAGGAGGATTATGGTTTGGTCGTCGGGGCACAAGCAGCTAGCGAAATGCGCATCACTGTGAGGAAGTGGAGAATGGCCGATAATATTGTGTGTGCGTGAGGCACGAGGGAGAAGTCCCAAACTGAGAAGCTGGGGCGGTACGGCCAGGACTGGCTGCTCAAGCACTCGCCACTCGATGTCGCGATCGGGGCTGGCGAAGACGGTGGCTCAGAGTAGCGATAGGACACGAGCAGACCCATTCCGTTGGCGGAAGGGAGTATAGCATCGGGAAGAATGAAGCTAAGGGACGGCAATGGGATGGGCAACGAAGAGCGAAGATTCGCTCGGCTTATAGACACCACGGAAATGAGGCTGACTTGAAGGAGTCGTGAGGTGTTAGGAGCGATCAGACCTGTTTTGAATAGGAGATGGCCAAGTAGAATTCATTGAGAAAGTGTCGGTTGCGTATTTTGCGTCAGAAGACGGGATCGGCTGACGAAGTAATGATACATTTCCGACATACCTGGGGGTAACCAATGTGGCTAATGGCAAGAGTTGACTTGGACTGCTTGCACGGAGCCAGGAGCCCCTATTTTCAATCCCACGCGTATCTCACGTGCGGGGCTCACGCGGCGCGTCGAGCTGGAACTCTGAATCCATCGTCTGCCAGTTACGCTCACCATGTCCACCATCGACCGCGAGATTACGCCCAGGGTCAACTCTGCCATGCTACCAAACTGGTCGGGCAAGATGGTCAGAGTACCATGCAAGCTGATCAAGGTGGGAAAACCGCGCGTTCTCATTCCTTCGAAATGCACCCTGATTTGGTCCAAATAGTTCAATGATACAGGAAGTCTGACTGTGCAAGCATCTGACGGGGGCCAACTGACTGTCACCGTAATGGGGGTAAGTACTTGAGTTGGATATAGTGGGAATGTGGTCTAACGTCGAGCAGGAACATCAATCTCTATCTGAGCCATTCCTTGAGATCATTGGAAAGGTTATCAGCCCGACGAGTCTACAGATGCTGGCGTGTATTGGTCTAGGGTCTGAAGTTGGTGAGTTACTGCAGTATTGAGCTCTTTGCAATAGGCTTGACCTTGCCCTAGACCTGAAGCTCGTCGACGATACCATCAACCTCATTCATGACGAGCGGTTCTTCACCAGATGGTTCTCATACTAAATCACGAGACTTGTTACTCTGTACAGTAGTCGTCTGCTTCCTTGCATACCATACAACTCATGGCTTGGGAGAGCCAGCTTCAAGGAACCCTTCTCTTTGTTCCCCGAAGAAGTGGCCAAGATTATTGTTCAAACCTGCCACCAGGGCCACAGTTCTTTGACCCGATCGCCACAAGAGGTGATCCAGTGGCCTAGTTCGGTATCTGAGTGGGTAAAGACCCCTATATATAAGAGCCTGCTTGCGAGTAGCACTCCTTCCATCCTTCTTGCTGAAAATGGCGCAAGGACCGTTTTTTGAAACCCAAGCGTCTTCCGTCACGAAAGCAACTGCATCCGATCCCAATGATCATGTCGCGTCGCGCCTTGCATTTGAACCGCCACCACGACCAGCGGCGTCGGGGAATGAGCCATCCATGGCACCTACAACGAGCAGTAAGCAGCTTTAACACAATGCATCCATATTTCTGAGGAGGACGTTACAGCGAGCACTGGTGCCATTTTGCCTCCTTTCAGAGAAGCCCAGTACGACGTTATTCTGAGACGGCAGCGAAATCGACCTGCCGACAATTCTGGACTGAAAGACTACTCAGTCATACCCTCACGATTCCTCAACCTCCCCAACTCGTTTGAATTCGCTGGCTGGGGTACTATCCGAAAGGTGCAACTGTCGACAGAAGATTACACGGCAGCCGATGCCTCCTTGAACCGACTGCAGAATGAGCGAATCTTGGGCCAGTTCACTGCTGCTGCTCTGGCTGGAAACGCTGTTCTGGGTAGCGTCTTTTACGCGTTTCCTGCAGTGGTCGTCGTTGCGGGTGCATAGTACGTCAATGCCTTCTCCTACATAATAGGGGCTGTGAAAACTGACGTCTGGGATTCAGTTCACCCATCGCCCTTTTTGTGGCTACATTAGTGCTCTTCCTTTGGAGACCTATGATGGTAGAGTTGGCTTCTGCGCTTCCTATTAGTGGAGCTCCTTACACGTATCTGTGAGTCCCCCTGTCAGCCCATGCAGCATGGATCCTTCATCTAAGCTTGTTACAGCCTTAATGTCTCATCCAAGCCCCTTGCTCTGGTCAGCGCGACGTTATTGCTGCTCGATTTTGCGTCTACGTCGGTCGTTTCGGCAGCTACGGCTGCCACCTACCTTGCTGGAGAAGTTACGCTTCCGTTTCCTGTGTGGGCCCTTGCTGCCCTTGTCATGGTCCTTTTTACCATCGTGAGCTTGTTTGGCGTTCGAGAGAGTGCTCGGATCGCCTTGTCTGTGCTCTCTGTGCATGTGAGTCCTGCGCTTTGGGATCTGGTCAAGATGGGAGCTCAACTACGTTTTAGGTTTTGACCATGGTTGTTTTGATCATCACAAGCATCGTGCATTGGTCCAGGATGGGCAACCAGCAGCTCAAGGACAACTGGGCACAAAGTAAACGCGAACAACCTGACGGAGCAAGTATCGCAAGACAGATTTACTATGGGATTTGTATTGGAATGCTCGGTCTTACAGGCTTCGAATGTGGGTGTCCTGTTGTTGGTCAATTGTACGATTACTGACGCACTCGTGTGGATAGGCACACCTTCATACGTCTCTCGTATCAAGCCAGGAAGGTTTCCAGCAGTGTTGCGCAATCTCCATGTGCCGGCGATAGTATTCAACGCTCTCCTGATGTTGCTGGTCATGGCGGTCGTGCCTCTCGATGTTACCCGTGGCGGAGCCAATATATTGAGCATCCTAGGAGAACAGGTGACTCTTCAATTGATCAGACTATAAGCCGGCTAACCTTCTCTTAGTCTGCTGGTAGATGGCTTCGAGTATTAGTCGCGACAGATGCTTTCGTTGTCCTCTGTGGCGGTGTGCTCACAGGTATTTCTGCTCCTACCCTTCCTCCCATCTCAACTCACATCCTCCAATAGGCATTCTCAGTGCTTGCGAACTACTTCAGCGCCTCTCCCAAGATCGGATCCTCCCGCTCGCCTTCCTCGCATTGACCCCCAAAACCAAAGCACCGTACGTCTCGGTGTTGAGCTTTGCAGCGTTCTGCGGAGTCATTTACGTCTCCTCTGGTGCCTCTCTGGCCATCATCTCCGAGATGTTTTCGCTCGTCTGGTTGGTCGTGATGACTCTCTTCCCACTCTCGCTCCTTATCCTGCGGTTCAACCGTGGTCGTTTACCTCGCACGTATCATGCTCCCTTGCCCGTGATCTTTGTCTCTCTCTTTGCCGTCTGCCCTGTTGTCTTGGGTGGCAATATCGCGTTGAACCCGAGGACGGCAGGGTATTTCGCAGCGTATACGATCAGTCTGGTTGTGATCCTCGCTGTGACGCAGAACAAAGTCGCGTTGTTAAGGTGGGTTTATTGGGCGTATGATCAGTGGTGTGACGGTACTGCAGCAGCTGGGGAAGCGGATGAAACAGTCGTCGTCGTCGCTGCTCCTAGTAGTGGACACGAGACGGCATTGGACGCCTCGAGGATGAGTTCGCGGTCGAGTGCTGTTGTTATGTTCCAAGATCGGGTTGGGTTTCACTTGACCAAGGTCATGACGAGATTGAAGAGGCAGGTCATCTGCGTGTGTACGAAAGGTGATGAGGTGCGTTTAGCCTTCCTTTGAGTAGAAACCGTCGACTGAATGTCTGGCAGATCAATAACCTCTTCCATATGATTCTCTACGTGCAAAAGAACGAAGAGACGTCACATTTGAAAATCGTACACTTTTGGGAACAGGAGAAGGGAGGCATCCCATCGGAACTGGAGGCTAATGCTAAAAGTATGGGAGTTTACTTCGTTAACGTTTTTAGAATGCTGATAGCGGTTATAGTTTTAGACGAAGCTTTCCCCGAGATTACGATAGACCTGGTGAGTCTGCACACCCCATCCCCAACTTCCCTGCGACTGACACCTTGCATCAGCTCTTGGTCGAAGGACCGTTCGAGCCACGATCTGTCCACGCACTTGCCCACCGACTTGATATACCAACATCCCTGATGTTTATTAGTTGTCCAGGTCCCAAGTTTGCGTGGCCTGTGGATGAGCTGGGGACACGTATTATTCTACTTTAACGAATGTTTTACGACTAGAGAGATGTCTATTCATAGACCGAAGGAGCTTTGCGTAAATGACAGCCTGATTGGAAAGTGCCAGCGAAGAGAGACGATCTCCATAAACATGATGGGACGATACTGAATTAGGCAAAATATTTGCAAACACCACACGCAGTTAGACCGGAGCGTCCGTGGGCGTCTTGCACAAATTATAAAAAGCCACGTCGAGATTTCCCATCTCTTCCTTAACCGTCTGGTCATGTCTTCATCCACGGTCAAGTCGACGACGTACCCTGCAATCGCCAACGCCCCCGTCGTTGGTCTTGCAGAGGGCAACGGAACCTTCTCCAACCTCCACCTCGCGGTTCTCCTCGTCGTCGTCCCCTATTTCTTGAAATCTTGGATCCCCATTGTCAAGTATGGTGGATTCAAGACCTATCTGTTCGTGGCGCTCTTGACTGGTGCGCCAGTTGCCGTCGGTTACTGGACGGTGATGAGCACCTATGGTGGTCGCAAGAACCAAAAGGTGGTCTTGCCTGGCAAGGACATCGAGACCTATATCACTATCAAGGACGCGGCCCTGAAGGAGCAGTACAACGGCAAGAACAAGATCCCCATGCAGGTCTTTTACGACGCGTACTTTGACGGCAAAATCGATATCAATGGTCAGTTCCGCAGCTGTTTCTCGTGACGTGGCGCGCATAGCTCATAATCAAGGGTCTCAGGTGATGTTTTGGAAATCTTGGAACAGCGACACGATTTCACCAAGTTCAACTTTACTTGGGACCTCTTCAAGTATGTGTTCATGGTCCTCATCCCCGACGTTATCTTCCACACCCGGCAACAAGACGAGGATCAGGTTCGCGGACACTACGATCGTATGTTTTTTCCTTTGCAGTAATGCGCGTTGGCAAACCCTGACACGCGTGTAACAGGTGGCGATGATTTCTATGAATGGTTCCTTGGACCACGTATGATCTACACCAGCGGTATCATCACCAAGCCTGACGTTCAAGAGACTTTGGAGGAGCTCCAGGACAACAAGCTCGCCGCTGTCTGCAGCAAGTTGGACTTGAAGCCCGAGGACAAGTACCTCGACATTGGATGCGGATGGGGAACTCTTGTCACCTATGCCGCCAAGAACTTTGGATGTGACAGCACCGGTGTTACTCTCAGCGAGAACCAGGCCAAATTTGCTACGGACAGGATTGCCAACAACGGTGTTGCTGCCGACAAGGCCCGCATCCTCTGCAAGGACTACCGTGATATCCCTGCTGGCACCACCTACAACAAGATTTCTTGCCTCGAGATGGCTGAGCACGTCGGTATCCGTCGCTACTCCGAGTGGTTGAGCCAGCTCTACAACTTGTTGGACGACGATGGCACCATTGTTTACCAGGTCGCTGGTATCCGTCCTCCCTGGCAATACGAGGATTTGATCTGGTAAGTTGGGTTCGACTACAAGTCTGAAGCTCAGGCATTAACCGCGCGTTCTCCAGGGGTCTCTTCATGAACAAATACGTCTTCCCCGGTGCCGATGCTTCCTGCTCCCTCGGTTGGGTTATCACTAAGCTCGAGAGCGCTGGCTTCGAAGTCAAGAACATTGACGTCCTCGGTGTCCACTACTCTGCAACTCTCCACAGGTGGTACTTGAACTGGATCTCCAACAAGGAGAAGATCCTCGCCAAGTACGGTGATCGTTGGTTCAGGACCTGGTCTTTCTTCTTGGCCTGGGCCACCATTGCTAGCCGGTACGTGTTGCACTGTTCGGTTGGATCACAGAGATGCTCATGGGTTTCTTTGTAGACAAGGAAGTGCTTCCGTCTACCAGATTACCATCCACAAGAACTTGAACGCTTTCCACCGTGCTGACCTCATCAAGAACCACTACTCGATCCACATCCCTCTTGAGAAGCAGCCCAGGTGTGTATTTTCCATCCTCTAGTCGACTGTGATATACTAAACATGATTCGTTCAGTCTCGTGGTCTAAACGCGCGATTTAGTCTTACCACACCTTCCTTATCATCTCTCCCAAAACGGTGTACTTGTGCGAACCTCATGATTCGTCCTGTTGCCCTTCGCCACTCTCTACTACTACCTCTCTAGACTAATAGACTATCCATCTATCGTGTGTTTAATGTGATCTTTTCAAGGCTTTGCCAGCGTTGAATGCTTTCATCAGGATCCCAGTAATAGCACCCATTCAGTCCCACCATCAAGCCCGAACATCTGTACGCAGTACCGGTTGCCAGTGAATATCAACCCAGAGCACTGGTTTGCAGCTTTCCTTCACGTTCTCAAAGGTATGGTGCTTCTGAGAAACTTTGTTCCTTGACTATCTCGTCTAAAGACCAAGCAATAGATATGACTGGCCGCTTCATTGACCTTGCAAGACAGAATACCCACGTCTCTCCCCGCACCCAGCTCGACATATACATAGCGATGGTCTGCCATAGGGGACTTCTCCTCAGCCTCGTGGCCGTCTGTTTGGCTGTCCAAGACCCTACAGCCCAAATGAGGGAAGAATGCTCTACCCTCTTGAACGAGTCGGCATCGCTGACTTCCTTGTTTGCCCCTATTCGCCGTCTCCCAGTCGAATTGCTGGGGGACATCTTCATGCTGGCCCATGGCGATGACTACATCAACTGTCCCCTCGGATCCCACTCCCACCCCATTCCCTTCACCCTCGCAGCAGTATCTTATCACTGGAGGGTAGTAGCGCTCGATCTTCCATCCCTGTGGTCATCTTTGTTTCTCACCTGTGTATGCTCAGCACCTCAGGCCAATGCTCGAACAGGGATAAACTGGGAAGTAGTGCAAACGATAATGGACAGGGCAAAGTCACAACCCTTACGAGTCCGGATACCATTCACAGGTTGGCAGAACAGCGAGGCCATCATGATCACCCAAGAGAAGGTGGTGTCTCTTCTGCAGCTGACATCTCACGTCGGGGAGCTCTCCACGTCTTCTATTGACTTTTCGAATTATACCGCCCTCCATTTTCCTTCACTCCAACATCTTATCATCCATGACCATGCACTGAGCGACCATGTCGCAGTTCTCAATGCTCCCAAGCTCACCTCTCTTTCGTTGCTGGGCCCAGTCTTGGGTGGTAGTGACGGGTTCCTCAATCTTGGACTGGATTGGCTCGCTCTCAAAGAGTTGTCAGTGTCCTGGAAGAATATATGGGTTCAAGAACCGGTTACCACGTACAGGATGCTCATTCGGGCTCTGGCGTGGATGAAGAACCTGCAGCACCTTAGCATCGAGGGGCACGTTGGCTCAAGTCACACAGACAAACTGAACCCCGAGCCAGGGTCGATCTTTGAGAGCATCGAATTGCCTCATCTGCGCCGTTTGCGGCTAAAGGACCCATGCGGGCGATATGCCAGCACAAATGCAACAACCATGATGCATGCCCCTGGCCTCGAAATATTTGACTGCACCTCCTGCAGACATTCCTGGAAGGATGTAAACTTCGACCGTTCGTTTCGACCCCTGCTCGAATCTGCCCAATACCTGCGAGCTATCACCATACGTGTCGAGCCCAAGAAACCCTCTTCCTCTGGCACTCTGTTGATCGAAATCCCGAATGCCGCTTTCAAGTCAGCGTGTGCAGATGCGAAACACCTGGACGATCCTCTAAGACATATGGTTCTCCCCCAGGGCACTTTCCTCAAAGGTACGGATGCGAACCGCACTGGCCTGGTCGCAGTAGGGGTGTCACCACGAAAACACGTCAAGGTGTCAGATCTTGCGACTGAATGGAGAGATGGGACCCCCCTGCCCTGCAGCCCCGTCACAGAAAGCGAACTTGGTGATATTGACACGATCGACTTCAAGCCTCTCTTGACCTCTCTCGCTGGCGTTTCAGGTAACTGGGACCTCTTCATTGAAGTAGGTATAGGCATTGAGGGCCCCCCATCGATTTAGGTCGTATTTACAGTAGATAGCAGAATATCCTTTGAACTGACAGACACGCTCAAGCACCTTCTGTCCCGTTCCGCTTCGTTCGGGAGGTCTTGATCCTGCATCCTGACAGACCGCAGACCATTCCAACCTTGATTCCCTGCACTCATCTTAGCCAGTAGGGCGGGGATTGACTGTGAAACCAACGTCGGATACTAACACATCACCTTTGCTCTTGGTAAGGGGACTCGTAGAGACCTTGTTCTGTACATGGTCATCTAACCTCTTGAATCGCAGTGTTTAGCATGAGCATTGAGTTTGACGAAAGAAGCTTCGTACAGCTCGGACGAGGGGAGGGAGACGTTGACCCTGCCATCCTAACTCGACTGTTGAGCCTGATCGAGAAGAAGAAAGCTGACATCCTTGCCCTGCACGACGAGATCAAGGCTGCCGAAGTCAATGGGCCAGCTCCCCAGTTGGAGAGCAAATACTGGGCGCTAAGGGACGAAGTGGAAGGTTTGCGGTCATTATGCCCCCCAGTACGACGGCTTCCAACGGAAGTACTTGCCGACATCTTTCTCCTAGCCCATGGGGAAGACTACATTCATTTCCCGAGGTGGAGCAGCTGCCTTGGGAGGTCATGGTCACTTCCTTGGTCCCTTGCCGCTGTTTGCTTTTACTGGCGCACAGTAGCAATAAATCTCCCGCAATTGTGGAGTTCTGTGTCCTTCACAAACGGCTGTTTTTGCTCCAATGAAGGAAGAGACTACCCAGGCCTACGGTTGATACTCGATCGGTCAAGGTCACAGCCCTTTCGACTCACTTTCCCAGACCCTAACACGACCTGGTGTCGGCGCGGGAGGGGTCCATGCCAATGGGAGCATTTGGCCTTGCCATATATGAAGGACCGTGTCCGGGTTCTGACCGCCTTTCGTCTTCCCTTGTCAATATTCGATGCAACTCTCTTACATTTTCCCTGCCTTGAAGCTCTCGTACTTCGCGGTCATGAGCCGAGTGAAGCCATCACACCCCTCTCCGCCCCAAGACTTTCATCCCTATCACTATTTTACCCTTCGTTTGGCAGTGACGGATTCCTCAACCTTCGAATTGATTACCTGTCACTCAAGCAGCTTTCCATCGCCTGCCCCAACCCTATGGGTTTTGACGTGCTTCAAGCAATGTACAGGAAACTGGTCTTGGCCTTGGCTCAGATGCCAAATCTCGAACGCCTTTGCATTGAGGTGCACGCATTACTTGGATCAGATCAGGCAGAGGATCTACACTCCCAGCAATTGCTATACACCCGAGCTGTTCACCTACCCCACCTTCATACCCTCGAACTCCGGGATCCACGCGGGTTCCTCAACAGGGTCATGGCCCCAGGAGAGATCGACGCCCCTGCATTGAAAGTGTTCACATATTTCACCACCATGCGTAGATGGAGGCCTGGCGTGGGACTCAGCCCTATTTGGATCAGCCCCATCCGAAGGTTGGTTCAGTCTGCGAAGGATCTGCAGTCAATCAACGTCAACGCAAGCTACACTAGGGACCGCCGCCCCCTCTGGTGCTCTTTGATCGAGATTCCATGTGCTGCGATGAAAGGCGCTGCGAGCCATGACGACCCGCTGAGGGAGATGCTTCTGACCAGAGGCTGTGTCATGGATAGGAGGATGGTGCAGCGTAAGAGTCTGCTGGAAGAAGGACGAATAGAGAGGCATGTCAAAATACGTGTCGAAGCGGGGGAATCTGAGAACCAATCTCCACTTGCTAGGACCGATTTGGAGAGGATTAACACTACCGAGTTAAAGCCCCTGCTGGACTCTCTTGCCAATATCTCAGGAGGTTGGACGCTCTTTATTGAAACAAGGATTCGAGGCATGTAAAGCACTTGCGATAGATTATTTCCCGAGTCGGAAGTTACTATGTATCCTGAGGGGTTCAGTTCAAGTTGCAACCTTCAGCATTGCAGTTTGCAGCTATCCTTCATGTTCTCAAAGGTATGGTGCATCTGAGAAACTTTGCTCCTTGGCTATTCGTCTCTGACTATCTCATCTGAAGACCAAGCAATAGATATGACTGGCCGCTTCATTGACCTTGCAAGACAGAATACCCACGTCTCTCCCCGCACCCAGCTCGACATATACATAGTGATGGTCTGCCATAGGGGACTTCTCCTCAGCCTCGTGGCCGTCTGTTTGGCTGTCCAAGACCCTACAGCCCAAATGAGGGAAGAATGCTCTACCCTCTTGAACGAGTCGGCATCGCTGACTTCCTTGTTTGCCCCTATTCGCTGTCTCCCAGTCGAATTGCTGGGGGACATCTTTATGCTGGCCCATGGCAATGACTACATCAACTGTCCCCTCGGATCCCACTCCCACCCCATTCCCTTCACCCTCGCAGCAGTGTCTTATCACTGGAGGGTAGTAGCACTCAATCTTCCATCCCTGTGGTCCTCCTTGTCCCTCACCTGCGTGTGCTCAGCACCTCAGGCCAACGCTCGAACAGCGATAAACTGGGATATCGTGCAAATGATAATGGACAGGGCAAAGCCACAGCCCTTACGAGTCCGAATACCGTTTACAGGTTGGCAGAGCAGCGAGACCATCATGATCACCCAAGAGAAGGTGGCGTCTCTTCTGCAGCTGACATCTCGCGTCGGGGAGCTCTCGACGTCTTCTATTGACTTTGCGAATTATACCGCCCTCCATTTTCCTTCACTCCAACATCTTATCATCCATGACCATGCACTGAGCGACCATGTCGCAGTTCTCAATGCTCCCAAGCTCGCCTCTCTTTCGTTGCTGGGCCCAGTTTTGGGTGGTAGTGATGGGTTCCTCAATCTTGGACTGGATTGGCTCGCTCTCAAAGAGTTGTCAGTGTCCTGGAAGAATATATGGGTTCAAGAACCGGTTACCACGTACAGGATGCTCATTAGGGCTTTATCGCAGATGAAGAACCTAGAGCACCTCAACATCGAGGGGCACGTTGGCTCGGGTCACGAAGATGACGTGCGCGTGAATACCGAACTGGCGGGGTCGACCTTCGAGAGCATCGAATTGCCTCATCTGCGTCGTTTGCGGCTAAAGGACCCATGCGGGCGATCTGCCAGCACAAATGCAACAGCCATGATACATGCCCCTGGCCTCGAAACATTTGACTATGTCTCCTGCTACCCAGCCCCCACCCCCTCCACGACATAGTCAAAAGAGAGCACGGAAAGGTTCACCAAAAGACCAAAAACGCGTCCCCAATCAGACTCCTACTCAAGGACCACAAACTCAATCCAAGCAAAACGGAAAAGATCAAAGTCAGACACCGACCGCCCAACGAGACGTGCGCATTCAGCACCACGATAAGCGCCACAAGGGAGGAGTCAATCGCACTCGAAAGAGACGACAAGGCCAAGATCAGAATCTATTCAGACGGATCAGGGTTCGAGGGGGGAGCAGGAGCAGCTGCGATAATGTACAAAGGGGAGTCAGAGCAGCCATACCAAGTCCTGAGATATCACTTAGGAAAACTTGCAGATCACTCGACATACGAGACGGAGGCAGCGGGCCTAATACTAGCCGTCTGGCTGATCAAGCAATACGGGGGAACAGCAGTCGGCAACGACGATATCAGTGTATACGTGGACAACCAGAGCGTGATCGCTACCCTCAACGACGACAAGCCCGGACCCGGGCAGTACCTATTCGACGAATTCCATAAGATCACCCGCCAACTGCGAAGGGGCGGTAACAGAGAAGTAAAATTCGACGTCAAATGGATCTCAGCACACAGCGACGTACCAGGCAACGAACGCGTGGACGAGGAGGCCAAGAAGGCGGCGCAAGGGCAAAGCACACCAGCACCTTGGATGCCCCCACTCTTACGCACAAAAGGACCGACAAGCAAGTCGGCGCTCAAACAGAGAGCAAAAGAGGAAGTGAAGAGAAGATGGAAGGAGGAATGGGAGAAGTCGCCAAGGAGAGCGAGGATGGAACAAGTTGACGCCAAGTTCCCCTTCAAAGCGTTTGCAGAGATAGCAGGAGGGACGACAAGGAGGAGAGCAAGCTGCCTCATGCAAATGAGAAGCGGCCATTTCCCACTCAATGCATACCTGCACAAGCGCAAACTGGCAGCAACGGACAAGTGCCTAAACTGCGGACAGAACAGACCAGAAACGATCGACCACATCCTCCGGGACTGCCCAGCATACAAAGAGCAACGGAAGGTGCTCCGCAGAGCGATAGGAGGAGGGATGGCCCATCCAAGGAAAGCGCTGGGGAAGAGCGAGAAAACGGTCAGGGCCGTACTTGACTTCGTGTTCAGTACAGGCAGACTGAAATGGGAAGGCAGAAGAGAAATAAGAGCCTCATAAAGCTAAGTTCATTACCCAACCAAAGAACAGACAAGACACTCAAAGAAACCCAGATAACGCGAAGAAAGGGAGGGCGCGGTAGCGCCCTCCCCGAACGAAACAAAAACCACATAACATAAACCACACTAATTCCTACACCGCGCAAATACGCCATAATCAACTACACAACACATCCCTAATAACCAACACACCCGCATCGCGCCCTCGCCACCACTCTTGCCACGCCCTCAGCACCCAGGAAACCACAGGAGAAGCGACGGCCCACCTATCCGAACCCAGGATCGGGTGTATAATCGACCACACCGCCATCACGGCACAAGCTAGAAACAACGCAAGCCCTGAAGGGAAGTTGAAACGACGTTTCTTTGTCGGCCGGGAGGGGGAATAACGGGGCAGCACGCTGAACCGCCGTCTTCCGCGCTCAACGACCCACCAGAATAGGACTTCGCAATATCAACATATAGTATTCCTCTACGCATGTAATGTCTATTTTAGTACCATACTCTTAGACAATAAACACCACTCCAAAAAAAAAAAAAAAAAAAATGTCTCCTGCAGGCATGCCTGGAAGAATATCAATTTCGACCGTTCCTTTCGAACCCTGCTCGATTCTGCCCAGAACCTACGAACTATCACCGTACGTGCCGAGCTGAAGGAACCCTCTTCCTCTGGCTCTCTGTTGATTGAAATCTCGCATACCACTTTCAAAACAACGTATGCAGCCACGAAACATTTGGACGATCCTTTAAAGCACATGGTTCTCGCCTATGGTACTTTCCTCAAAGTTGCGGACGCAAACCGCGCTGGTCTGGTCACTGCAGGGGCGTCAACACGAAAACACGTCAAAGTGTCTCATCTTCCGACTGAATGGACAGAGGCCACCCATCCGCTCTGCAGTCCTCCCGGGGAAAGCAAAATTGTTAATATTGACACTACCGATTTCAAGCCTCTTTTAACCTCTCTCGCTGGCGTCTCAGGGGACTGGGTTCTTTTCATTGAGGTAGGTATTGGCCCTTAGGGTCTCCCATCGATTTAGGTCGTATCCTCAGTAGATAAAGAAATCCCCTGTGCTCTGACAGACATACGCGCTTTCCAGTACTGTGTGATGCATTTCCGCTTCGTTCGGAAAGTCTTCCTGACAGGTCGCAGCCCATTCCAACCCTGATTCCCTGCAATCATCTTGGGCCAGTTGTGCAGGGCTCGACTGTACCATCTTGGACACTGAATCATCGCGTGTGCTCTCGGTACGGGGACTTGTATAGACCTTGCTCTTGTGCACGGCCATCTGACATCTCCCATAGTATGTAGCATGAGCACTGAATTTGACGAAAGAAGCTTCGTACAGCTCGGACGAGGGGAGGGCAACGTTGACCCTGACATCCTAATTCGACTGTTGAACCTGATCGAGAAGAAGAAAGCCGACATAGTTACCCTGCGCGATGAGATCAAGGCTGCCGAAGTCAATGGGCCTGTTCCCCGACTGGAGAGTAAATATTGGGCGCTAAGGGACGAGCTGGAAGAGTTGCGGTCATTTTTTCCCCCAGTACGATGGCTGCCAGTGGAAGTTCTTGCCGAGATCTTTCTTCTAGCCCGTGGGGAAGACCACATTTTTCCAACCGGGAGCAGTTGCCTGGGGAGTACAAAGTCCCTCCCTTGGTCACTTGCAGCTGTCTGCTTCTACTGGCGCACAGTGGCAATCAGCCTCCCGCAATTGTGGAGTTCTGTGACCTTCAACAGCGGCTGTTTTTGCAAGGGTGCCACTGAAGGAAAGGACTACCCAGGGCTCCGACTGATCCTCGATCGGTCAGGGTCACAGCCGCTGCAACTCACCTTCCCACAATTTGGTGCGACCTGGTGCCGGCACGGGAGAGGTCCCTGCCAATGGACACAGATGGCCTTGTCGCATGTGAAGGACCGTGTTCGAGTTCTGACTGCTTTTCGACCTCGCTTGTCAGAATTCGACGCTACTCTCTTGCAATTTCCCTGCCTTGAAGCCCTCGTACTTCACGGTAACGAGTTGAGTGAAACCATCACACCTCTCTCCGCCCCAAGGCTTTCATCCCTATCACTATTTTGCCCATCGTTTGGCGGAGACGGATTCCTCAACCTTCAAATTAACTACCTATCACTCAAGGAACTTTCTATCTCCTGGCCGTACCCCATGGGCTATGCCGCGCTCGGAATGTACAGGAAACTGGTCTCAGCGTCTTTGGTTCAGATGCCAAATCTCGAACGCCTTTGCATTGAGATGCACGCATTCCTGTGGTCGGATCAAGTGGAAGATCTACAATCCCAGCGCATGCTACCAACCCGAGCTGTTCATCTACCTCAGCTTCATACTCTCGAGCTCCGGGATCCGCACAGCTTTCTCAACAAGGTCATGACCCCAGGAGAGATCGACGCCCCGGCACTGAAGGTATTCACCTACCTTACCACCATGCGTATCTGGAGGGCCCTCGACCTCATCCCCATTCCAATCAGCCCTATCCAAAGGTTGGTTCAGTCTGCGAAGGATCTGCAGTCAATCAACGTCAACGCAAGCTACACTGGGGACCGCCGCGCCCTCCGGTGCTCGCTGATCGAGATCCCATGTGCTGCGATAAAAGGCGCTGCGAGCCACGGCGACCCGCTGAGGGAGATACTTTTGACCAAAGCTTATGCTATGGATAGGAGGATGGTGCAGCGTAAGAGTCTGCTGGAACAAGGACGAATAGAGAGCCATATCAAGGTACGCGCCGAAGTGGGAGAATCCGAGAGCCAGTCTGCATTTGCAAGGACCGATTTGGAGAGAATTAACACTATCGAGTTGAAGCCACTGCTCGACACTCTTGCCGATATCTCGGGTGCTTGGACACTCTTTATTGAAACTAGAATTGAAGGAATGTAAGCACTTACTATAATAGATCCTTTCCCGATCGCGAGTCGGAAGTCACTACGTATCTGGGGGGGCGTCATAAAGGATTTATTCAATACCACTACATCGTTACTTTTCATACTCGAGTTACAGCCAAAGTGGTGCATCGTTTGGTGCCAGCAGCAACCTTCGGTATCTCATGACAGGCAAAGAGTTGGGATCACCGGCCGGTGGGGGTTTATTGATACGATAGCACACGAAACATACACGAAAGCAAAGCAACAACAAAGAACGTGGAGATCCACAGGACGCGACATCTAAGCAAACGAGAGACAACGCAAGGAAAGCAAATGTACTGAAAGCGAAGCGAAATGAATGTGATCGAGGATGCACATGGTGATCCTCAGGGTAGAGCGGGGGTATTGACGGTGGCAGAGCCAAGCTGCCGGGCAGGTCACTAGCGCTTCAGCGCGGAGTGCCCAGGAGTGTGGTGGTGGTGGTGGTGGTGGTGCCAGCAGGCAGCCGACATCCTCTGAAGGGACCCATCGGCGGGGAGCCTGTCTGCGGCGTGGCGGCTATAGCGCCAGAGTGCGAGTGTCACTGCTACGACAAGGCATTTCAGAGTTAGCCGGTGCGAGCATTGGAAGGCGAAAGAGTAGGCTCACGAGAAAACCGGTTTTCATCCAACAACTCTACGTCAAGCGCCGGGGAAGCAGATTGATAACACGGCTCGACTTGACATGGCGGCCAGTCGTGCCAAAGTAACGCTCCGTCTCGAACGACCAGTGAAGTGAGCCCACGATCCAGTCGGCGAGTCCTTGGATGTAAACGGCGAGATCCCGGTCGATCTTGGGACCCCAAGAAGGGAGGTAGGCTTGCTCCTCGATGAACCGGTCGATGGCTGACTTGCACATGTCGCCCACGAAGTCGACGGCGGCTTGGAGATCGAGGCCTTCTTGGTGCATGACGACTGGGATCATGTTGTGAGTGTCGCCTTTGGACTGCTCGACGTTGTAGGAGAAGATGTCCTGCGTGGGATGTCAGCCAAGGATTGCGTAGGAGCCGAGGGAAGGCCACGTACGTTGGACCAGGTGACGAGATCATTGGCAGCCTCACCGAGACTACGAACGATGGGATGGTCCATGACTTCCTCAGGAAGGTCAAGATTGTTGGCGTCTAGGATCGGCGGTCTCGTTAAGGGGCGAATGAAAGTGGAAGCGGCATGGGTTAACTCACACTCTATCAAAGCCCAGCATGGCTTGCAACCCGACGTATCTCTCCGCAGAGCGATATAGGAATCCAGGTCGGGTATTTCTCCAGACAGACGATCAATCGCCTGTTGAGTGACACTCTGAAAGAAAAAGTCGAACGTTTCGATGAAACGCTGCTGTGATCCAGGAGACGCAGTGAGGATCATCCGCTTATAGAAACTATTGGAGAGGCTCGTCAGAACTGGGACGATAGGTCCAACTAAGACACTTACTCTCTCGTCATCCTCCCTACCCGTGCCGGGGAGCGGTAGGTGTGGGGATGGTACAGGCTGTTGAGGACAACATCGGCCGTGCTGCATGTTCCGTTGTTATCCATATCGTCAGAGAGGTTGTCGAGGTGGAACAGATAAGTGAGGAAGTCGTTGCAGACGCGAAGCTGGGGGTATGCAGCATCAGGATAGCACATGGCGGTGAGAAGGCCAGCCTTCAGTCCATGATACTGCGCTCGCGCGCCACCGACAATGTTGGAGTCGCCTTTGAACAACCAGCGCTTGGTCTCGCTGGTTATCTGCTTGCGATGTCGGTTGACGCGGAGCCTGAAGGTGCAGTGGGAAACAAGGTCTGGGAGGACGAATTTCCGAGCCTGGATGGAGGTGGTGGAGGAGGAAGTGGTAATTGCGTCGAGCAAAGACATGGTGGCAGCAAGCTGACAGTGGCGGGTAGGTGATAACGAAGAGAGAGAGAGAGAGAGAGAGAGAGAGAGGGAAAAGCAGGATTCCTGAGCCTGAGGAGCTGACATCGTACGGCCCTGGAATTTATACAGCACCATCAACGATCGGTCCGTCCAGTTTAGTGAGACGAGAGCCTCATTCGACAGACCCGATTGAAAGCACAGATGAGATTTGAATATGCTTTTAACACTGTCTGCCTTGGATCTTGACATCTCCACTGAATGGCCTGTTGTGCTGGGTGACGTTGAGGGAATTCGGGTTCCCTTTGGGAAGACGGATATTGAGGAACCGATCGAGCGTCATGAGGAATGATACCCCCTGCACGTTCAGTGGCCTTTAAAATCGCACCGAGGGGCAGAAAATGGGTCGCATCACCCATTTGACTTTCTGACACAGCGGTAATCTGAGCTTGGATCAATATCACCTTTCCATGGAAGGCTTTTGTAACTCTGAGCTCACCGATAGCGAGGACATTTCAGCCTAATGATAGCCTTTTCCAGATCCTGCACACCCTCTTGGATCTCGGACGCCAGCGGTCGCAGGTAAAGCCACGTAGAAGAGAGTTGGCACCCTCAATGAAAGATCCCAGGCTCAAGGGACACACGATGATCGTGGCCCTCTGCCGAGAGAGGAGAGTCGATCCCGACCCCCACGGCCACTGGTTCATACGATGGTCAATGGTCAGGAACACCAAGGATGCCGTTGTCCATGTTGGATTGGAAATTGGCCTCCCATTTCGTGGCGAAATTTGCCCGTCTTTTACCCAGACGATTTGTGATGCCCCACAGGACGAGGCGCCATATATACCATGGCAGAGCAGGGTCGTTCTAATGGCCATGGCTTGACGGGAAGGTAGATGGGAGCAGGAGACGAAGAAGCTTAACGCGACGCGGTACAAGCCTGAATTCAAAAGGCGCCCACTGGACTCCGCCTATATCGGAGCGGCTCACGTGAAACTCACATGATCGCAATTAATGAACGTCGCGCGTATCATCGTACCTTTTCCATGTTCTTGCACAAACCGTGATTCAAGGGACTGATAATCTTACTAAGAAAGACCTTGGTCATGTCTTTTGTACGCTGGTTGACCTGAGAGACTTAATGTCCTCTTATGAGGGCCCTGCCAGCAGCGTTAGATCTCTCGGAACTCACCCAAAGAAGGCCAGGCCAATTTCTAGGTTATGCCTCTTAGAAATAGTGCTCCTTCAGTGGAATATGGACCTCCATTGCTCCCTCATTGTACCCAGTAACTACATCCGCTAAAACGAGTACGTCAATGACGCTTCATGTATGGCTGACTGCAGCAATGGTTGTGGTTCAAAGTTCGTTGCTCAGTATTTTCAACGTTAGAATTAGGGACACCGGTGCCCTCGCTCGACTGTCCAGTCGACTTCTGGTAAGCCCCTGGTCCAACAAAGGTCGACAAGTTAACAGCACGAGAAGTCTGGGAACATCTTCTAGACTATCCGTACGCAGCCGGTTCTTTAACATGGCCTCTTAGGCTTCGTTAACCTCATCACAGCTCAAAGCTCCTGCAGCGCTCCTGGGTCTTCGAATTTGACGGAGGGCCGTTCGGAACGGTCTATTCTTGACGCATTTTGTTTGTCTCGGAGGTTCCAGCCAAGCAGGGGTCCGTTTCCCCTTTCTGGCAGGATCACAGGCGCTCACCACTACAGCCATTGGGCATGAACCACTACCACCGTTTACTCTGAGATAACCACCACAGGCTTGTCACAATGTCTAGCTCAAGGCGACCGTCGGGGGCAGTTCGCTCATTTGGGCGTCAAGATGTACCCCAAGAGGAGGCGCAACCAGCACCTACGCCATCCGGATTGCGCAGGGTGCTCAGTCGGCTGTCGTTTGCGAGTTCAACTCGACGACCAAGCTTCCTGAGGGCTCACGATGCCCAGGGGGAAGATATTGCAATGGAGCAAGCCCCTATACCGTCGACGACTGCAGAGGCGAATGCAACGCCACTCCCCCTGCTCTCGATGATTGTCTTATCCATCGTGAGTGTTCAGTGTATTGGTGCCTCCTTGGATACTAAAATTTGTAGACCATGTTGAGCGAATTCTTATCTGCAAACGTATCGACCCCTTTCCTGTTGTTCATGGTGCGAGGTGTGTAGCCTGTGCCCTTAAAATCAACATCCCATCTCACACCCGGATGCACTAGATTTCGGAGAGCTTCCAAACGAAGCTGAAGTCGCATTCTGGACTGGCATTATCGGTGCGTCCCTTCCAATCCTACCGCCAAAATAGCGCGGCATTCTCATCTGGGATTCAGTCGCAACTTTCTTCCTGACTCAATTCATGACTTCCTTGCTTTGGGTAAGCTCCTATCAGGGATTTCATATAACCGTTAATGACAATTAGTTCAGGCTACGGTGGCCGAGAAGCATGGCCGGAGGGCCGTCCTGGTGGCCTCATTAGGTGGAGGTGCTTTGACATGTGCTCGTCTTCGGAACCGCAACGTCCCTCAAGCAGGCCATCTGCATCAGGCTCCTGCAAGGTATATTCGCAGGGATCAGTGGGTGTTGCTCGTGGGTCCGTCGCGTTTATCACCGATCCCAGCAACGAGGGAAGAGCATACGCTATTCTCGGGTGAGTTTTCGAACACGCTTCCTACAGCTAATATCTGAGTGATTATTGCTTGTAGCTTCTGCTGGGGCTTCGGTGGTGTTGCAGGGGCTATCGTTGGCGGTTCTTTTGAACGCCCCGCCGACAAATGGCCAGGATTCTTTGGAAAGATCCCACTCTTTGTCGATTATCCATATCTGTTGCCATGCGCAGTTGCGGCAGGGATTATGGCTATTGGTTCCCTTCTAGGGTGCTTCCTGGGACCAGACGGAGGACCCAGGACAGGAGCCATCCAACTCCCGATTGAGAAGGATAACAACCGGCCCGCTCCTATTCCAGAGGAAGAATCTAGTCCTGTCGACACAGACTTTGAGGAAGTGCCAGTTTCCGGTCTTCAAGGGTTGACGAGGAAGATATCTCGACGCTTCTCCAACATGTTCGCCAATCGTGTCCCTGATGCTGGTGGGATATCGTCTTCTCAACCGCCTGTTCCCTCTCCACCCGCCTCCTAGTCCTGAGAGACAAAGAGCGTTCTCTCGAACCAGCCGAGCCAACGGTTCGGCCTATGGATACAATGGTGGATTCCGCAACCGGCTCGCAAGCGCTCCCGCATGGACCGCAAGGAGAGGAAGCTTAGCCAGCACAGTGAGGAAGAGGAGGGGAACCAACTATGATGCCCAGCGTGACTCGGCGGCCACTGACAGCGGCCTCAACTTTGCTCAGCGACTGCTGCTTGCGAACGAGAATGCGGTCACCAACATTGCCGATCTCTGGGTGGCTGCAGCCATTAACGCCGAGAACGAAGACCCCTTCGAAAGTGATTCGGATGGTGATTACGATCCCAACGAACAGGCCTATCGCAGGACGACGAGGATGAGGATGGAGCTCCTGGATCGCCGGTCAGCAGGCGACTATCTCAAGCAACGGCCACACCAGTCTCGGTTCCACCGTCCAAGCACAGGCTCCATGAACCCGTCTCTGCGACCCCCTGGCGGGTCGCACATGATAGGTCCTGACGCACCGCCGACCCTCTGTCGTCCCGAGCATCTTTGCGCACGTTGGAGTGCGGACACCTCCGGCCATGTTGGAAGCTCAGAGGCTCCTGTCGGGAGAAGGCTTGGGAGACGATGTTGACGCGCTGGGCACCATCACGGAGGGAAGGACAACTTCGAGCACTGAAGCCGATCCCGAATCCTTGGATAAGCCACCGCCTTCTCTCCTGTCGCAGCTGCCGACTGTTCATCATTGTGCAATATGGTGTGTTGGCACTGCATACACTACTACGCATGATCAGGTGTTCATGTCGTATCTTGTTTCGTGAGTGAATTCGTGGTCATGTCGGTCGGTCAAGCTGACCTCCTTGCCAGTGACTTTGATTCTGGCGGCTTGAACCTCAATGCGGGGCATTTTGCTCAGCTCAGTGAGTTGCCTCCCTTATTCTAATCGGTTGCGTTTCCTAACAGTGTTGAACCCGACCAGTCGCTCTCATGTGCTTTGTTCAAATTGCCTTGCAGTTCTACTTGTATCCCAACATGGGGTAAGCCGTTTTTCTTGATGATCCGTTCACTTGAGGCTAAACATTGCATAGACCTCCACGAGGAAGATTCTCTCACCTTGCCATGTTCCGAATTGGTTCAATCGCTTTCATTCCCATCATACCTCACTGTTGTTCTCTATCGACCATTGGCGAGTGCTGAAGATGGTGGAAACTTCCTTCTCATGTGCGGTGAGTATCCCCACTTTCTTCTCGTAAATTTCAGCGGACTTATCGGCACCTTTCACGCAGCCTTGGCTCTCAGCACTGCTGTGCGATACTGTGGTATCGTCTTTGGATATACCTCGATATCTATTCTCTTGAACTATAGTGGGTTTGCTGCTTGGCCTGTCTTGATCGTGGGACTGACAAACGCTCGACTAGTGACCCCACCTGCTGCGGTCGGCTATGCAAATGGTGTTGCACAAAGTATTGTCAGCTTGGCGCGTTGCTTTGGGCCTGTCCTTGGAGGATACGTACGTCCTATTGTTCTCCTCTATACAATGCTGTGCTGACGTGCGACCTCGATTGTGCAGCTCTGGTCTTCAAGCGTGGAGGGCCACCCCTCTGGGTATTACATGGGCTTTCTTGGTCTGCTCAGCCGTTTGCGCTGTGACCGTCATCCAAAGCTTCTTGATTCGATAAAAGAAGGCTCCAAGGACGTTCAGTTGTTATCACGCATAATTGTAGATTCTCTTTTTCTTTTCTTGCAAATTTACCACTACTACCTCCCATGGACCTCCTTTCCACAGAGCTTTGCCAAATGATTTTTGCATACCACAATTGCTCCATTTGTTGTCTGCACTACCTGTAATCTAAACCAACTCGCGCATGTATAACTTACTGCCTTGGCTTATGATATCTTGTTCATTAACTCTTTAAGTGCTTCTCCACGCAAGAGTACAGAGCTAGCTTGGCTTGGGGTTGGGTGTAGAACCAAACCTAAATCAAGCCTTTCAACTCAAGTGATTACGGCATTCGGCCTTCGTGGGTTGTGAATTAGGCGCCGAGGCGCAAGGACATTCCTGCACACCTCTTCTCCTCCACGCGAATTAACCACTACTCGAACCATTTCGGTGAGCCAAGAGGCGAGGATGACGCGGAAAAGCTGTGGTTCAACGTTTGCTGCTCGATTTGTTTAGATGCAAACCTGCTTCGGTTGACCATCGAGGACACGAACCCGCCGTCCCTGCCATCCGCAGGCATCATTGACCCCACCTGGCAGCACTTAGGCCCAAACAAGATAGGCGCTCATCCTCGTCATAAGGTCTCGGCATGATATGTTTTAGATGCACGTGGCATGGTTCCCTGTGATGTCACAACATATTCTGAGCCTCGCGACTTTCGAGCACCTCCTACTTAACGGAACGCTGGCAGCCCACTATCGGGGCCAACGGCTAAGCGCTGCCTTCTGAAACCTTCTGAAACTCACACCGAGCCCCGCAGTTAGCGGCCCAAGCACTGCTGAACACCTTTCCGGGGCCTTGTATAAGCCCTCATATCGGCGCCCAGCCTGATAGGGTCAAGGAAGAAGCTCAGATCTCTGCCCAGAATAGACTGTCTGACAAGCACCGCATCCGCCTTTCCTCACTTGCCGAACATTGCAGAGGAAGCGCAAGGATTTGTTCCCCACCTCAACAACCCCGCATCATCAGCAAACGGTGGCCAACATCGGTCTGGCGACATGGAGGCCCCTCAGACTCGTCCTCTGAGTCCCAAGTCGGTGAGTTCTCTGCGCTAATGCATCCGGATGACGATTACTGAAAGTTTAATCAGGTGCGCACAAATAGTAAATTCTCGCAAACCTTTTCCCGTTTCAAAGGAATCATTCGCCTCCCGGGGGGACGAAAACCCAGCGGAAACAACCAACATGCGACTTCGCCCCGCCGCGACGACGAAGGACTTGACAAGGGACCGTATTCTCCTCGTGGTATGGGTTTAAAAGCCTACATGTCTCATCCAGCTCTTGGCCAACTCCATCCTACCCGTGGTCATTCTCCCAGCCAGACAGGGAGAATCAGATCCAGACTCATCCTCAGTCTATCTCTCCTATCGAGCGCAACTACGACTCACGACTGGATTTATCCCCTCCTCGTCCAGTCTTTCCAGTCGCAAGAGCAGACCGACGATCTGCGCACGCACTCGAGGGCTCAATCACTGCATGATATGACCCATGACCGCGCCCAGGTTACTCGTCGCTCTCGACAAGCCCCACCAGGAAATCACATAAGCAGAACATTCGGTAGGTCATTACAACCTTTTTGGAGGTACCGGAATTAATCATCACCAGACTCCCCTCCGACGCCAGCGACTGAAGGTTTCAAAGCGCGGAATCGGTCGGCCATAACCACGCACAGGTTCTTCAGAGGGCGCAACACTAGGAAACCCAGGCAGAACCTCCCTGGAAAGACGACCATCCAAGTCACGAACCAAACCTCAGTCAGAGTATGAACACCCGGTTCCTCTGATACCAGCATCCTTGAAACATCCTCCACAGCCTCCAGTCGAACTCTCAATGTCGACCTCCACCACATCCTACCATCACCGCAGCCCCAAAGGCAACACACCAGACTCAAGGCAGTATCTTGCAGTCCAGCAAATCCCGCCAGTTCATCAAGGAAGAGCGGGAGCGACCGGTGAACGCTCCCTATCGCACAGCACCGTCACATCCGACCAACAAGAAATCTGTCTCATCATTTGTATCATCCTCAGGTTCTTCTTTTGTCACAGCCGACTCACACATCTCTACTGAGAGCGAGACCGCACCATCAACAGCAGAAAAAGCCCAGCCTCTGCCACCCCCAGTTCTCGAGGCCTCGATACCGAGTAATGTCCCAAGCAGAAGCAGAACCTTCCCCTGCGCTCGAAGAGTCGCCAACGACCCCAATGGCAAAGAAAGCGCTGCCTAATTTGAAGATCCCACTGCCCACGCGCAAGTTTAGCCTTCTTTCATCTGGCGAGACGGCCAGGCTTTCGCCCAGCGTGTTCATCAGAGCACCCCCACTCCCTATCCTTAACCTTCCCAAACTTACAACACCCACTTCCACGGTGCCTGATGAGGAGTCAGAACGTTTGCAGAGAAGGAGAAGCAGGGCTGCAGGGCTCAACGCCATGCCTGCTCTGCCGCGGCAAGGGACCTGGCAGAGGGACTGGTGGGCACGAGGAACACGATATGGAAGATGACGTCGAAGAGGTCGATGATGAAGACGACATGGAGGACGGCGATCCTGATTATATGGACGAAAACGAAACCTGCTGACTCAAGTCTGAGCACTAGTGCTAGCGACATGAGCGAATGGTCGCAGCTCCTACGACCTCGGCCAGCCGTTGAGTGGTGGAAGTAGTGGTTCTAGCGCCTTTTCCTCCGACTTCAATTCGCTCCATCAAAAACCTCAGCTTCCTCCACTCAATGTGGCATCCTCCCCATTTACTATTCGCTTCCCAGGCTCTCCCAACACGGCTACAGCCCAAACACCAGCAGGCTCGTTCTCTCTTTTGGCTAAAGGAAAGGGCAAATTGGTGACGCCTCGTGAGGATGAGGCCGAGGTCCCGTCTCGCCCCTCACCCATGCATGTGGAAGGACGACGAGAAGGCCAAGGTTGCGTCATCTTTGACAAGAAATAATGATAGTCGGGGCAGCAGCGGATCGCACTATTTCGATTCAATCCATGGCGCGCCAGCAAAGAGCTTCTTTACTCGCTTCGTCCAGCGCTAGTCGAGGAGGACATGTGCAAGCTCTTCGCCCTAGTCCACAAGCCACTCCGGGAGGGAGTCCTCGCCCACCTTCCAGTCCCACCTTCACCTCTCCAAACACCTCGTCCTGAAGACTACCGACTCTCCCAACATCGCTTCCCTCCACCACCACTTGCCTCATTCGCAATCGTATTCATCGAATCGAGATAGTGTGGTGAGCACCATGGGAGGAACCCTCTCGGCTCAGAGACCATCAATATACAAGCATGCATCGAGGAGTCTAATCGACCTGCATGCGGTGGAGAAACGGCAGAAAGTTGAGCGGATGGTGCGAGAAGGCGAGGAGGAGCAAGAGAAGGAGATGCGGCGCAAATCCATGCGTCGTACCCGCGACAGCATTGTTGGGAACAGAGATAGCCTCTATTCGATACGATTGGACGCTCAGACTCAAGCAACGCAGTCAAGGAAGGATATGATCGAAGAAGCTAGCTCTGAAGGAATGGACGAGGCCTGAAATGGCGAAACAGGGTGGGTATGATAGCCTCGCCGTGCAGGCAGACCGGTGGTGTTCTCAATTCCTCACAGCCCTCGGGCGGCCTTGGAGCGTCAAGCAAGCAGCGAAAGTTCCGTTGGGGGCAACTCGGAACCTTGGAAGGATGAAGAGAAGAGCCAAAACCGGTTGAGCATGGCGCCGGCGTATGATGCGGGCCCTCATCCTCTCCGCAAGAGACGGTCCATGCCAGTGTTTAACGAGGCTTCGTCACCACCACCCTATCCCACTTTCGCTCCCCATCCTTCTGCTCGTTTCGCCAATCATACGATTCAGCCGAGAGACGACGAGGGGAGAGAGGTACTTCCGCCTTACTCGAATACGATTTATCTCAAAGCGATTCTCCCACGCAAGATGGAATTTTCGGCGCCTGGACTTCAAGCCAAGGATAGGAAGTGGAGGAGGGTGCTGTGTATCCTGGAAGGGACGATGCTTGAAGGTGTTCAAGTGCCCTCGGGGCCTGGTGGGGTGTCAGGTGATAGAGCAGTGGTGGGAGAAGAAGGTCGGTGCATGGCGATGTGGCGGCTCAGGCCGCTGTGCCCACTGGTCCTGGGTCCAGTCGCAGACCGGACACCAGTCATCAATGATAGGAACCTGGAGGAAGAGAAAGCACTAAACCAATACGAGAGTGGGGAACCCCCCGTTGCGTCGGTGGTATTGGAGAACTGCCAGCCGCAGCCAGAGCCTCAACCCCAACGTGCTGGACCATCCACAACTCCTTATCTACGAGGGAAAGACCACTCGCAAATCGCACTCTCAAAGTCAGCCTTGAACATTGCAGTGAATCTGTTGAAGCCACCGGTTGGAAGGCATTCAAGGTCCAGATCGCATGATGGTGGCCCTCCTAGCCCTCGATTCTGCGGGCCCTGGGACGAGTCGCTCATCGTTTGATGTGTCGAGAAGCCCGACGCCAGCGCCCAGCTCCATGTCCTAGTGGAACCCTTGGATCCCGATCGCACTCACCAATGCCCTCAGCGTCGACATCGGGGACGACACCGTACTGGATCCGAGTCCTCGATACCGAGCGGCTCTTCACCTTCTTCTCTTCACATCTTAGCCCGCCAACTGCCCGGCCTGGCGCACCCTCTACGCCACCTAGTTCATCCCGATCAAGATTCCGCTCAGCTACCACCTCACGTACCCAATCATCGACATCGTGTAAAACGAAGGATGATGTTCCCGAGCCTGGCCCAGACGACTTGATCCGTGTATACAGCTTGCAGAATGCGGAGAGCGGCCTCGGGAATGATTATGTGAAGAGAAAGAATGTGATCCGAGTGAGGCTTGAGGGAGAGCAATTTCTGCTTCAGGCGCCAGACGTGTCTAGTGTGGTTGAATGGATAGAGGTAGTGTCGAAGGTTTACATCAGGGTGGCACATTGCTGATACTTGTATGTAGGGGCTTCAAGCTGCGACTAATATTGCTCTCGATCTCGACACCCGGCCTATGCCTCGCGGGCCCCATCTTCCCGAGGTAAGTGGCGGAGGAGAATAGTGTTGTCATGCCAGGATGATACTGATGCTTGTTTGACAGACGACGACGACGGAGGCGGCCACAAATCCCCCCGATCTCAACGAATGGCATTCCTTCAAGACCGCCGGGTAACGCAACGGAAACATACACACCACAATCTGCCACTGCATGGTCCAGCCTGCACTCCGGAGAAGCTAATCCTGGTCGAAAAAGCGGACACTTTCCTCGAATTTTCTCGTGGATTATACTCGTCTAATGCTCCTTGTACTTATACATGTTGTACCATAATTTTATCGTCATGCTAGGCAGGGAATTGAGTGAAATTGGGTGTAAAACAGGAGAAGGGCCTCAAGTTCCCACGAGTGCCCCCCGGTGTGCGTTGGTCATCAAACAAAACGATTTCGTTCTCGTTATCTGCACCGCCCTCCTACGACCATTTTCCTCCCGAACGCTGTGGACGTCGTCACTGCCAGGAACAGTCCCAGAGCGACATCCAGCGCAGCTCACCGTTGTCGTCCGACGACGACGAAAATCGCCCACAGCACAGCCCATTCATCCGAGTCACACCACCTGCTAAAAATTCAGGACCCTTTTTGTCCTCCGTTTTGCCATGTCGACACGACCATCTGGGGGATTTCACTTTGTCTGCTAGAGCTCACCAGAACCACCACGAAACCAAGTCACCCAGAGCTACCAGGAGTACAGTAGGACGTGATGATGGGGGACACAGCGACAGAGATTGATCTCGACTCTGTGATAGACCGACTTTTGGAGGGTGAGTGTCGGCTCTATAGCTCAGTTATGTCTAGGGAAAGGTAGCGGTCGGGCGATGGAAGGCGATGGTGGGTGATGGAACGAGAATGGCTGCCTGGAATTCCCATTGGTGGCACTATGCAGGAATCGATATGGGCGGCTTCCATGCGACGTGTCCCTTGCACCGAGTGTGCATTGCCAGGTTATGGGCGCTGCATTGCTCGTTTAGGCCAGCAAAACAGCTCATGAAGCTGTTCATGGGTCTTTGGACGCCAGCCACCAATGTTCATGACCCGCTTCAGACCACCAGACTGACCCTATACTCCTTTGTCGACAGTCCGAGGCAACCGACCAGGAAAGCCGGTTCAAGCTGCAGGAGTACGAAATCAAGTATCTATGTACGAAAGCAAGAGAGATTTTCATCAACCAACCGATTCTCCTGGAGCTGGAGGCACCCATTAAGATTTGTGGTATGTCGCTCACTGCTCCCTTGTGGGCGCCTAGCGACCACTTCATCAGGCCATTGATCGCTCACGATACTCTTTTGATCCCCTAAGGCGACATTCATGGCCAGTACTACGACCTGTTGCGACTCTTTGAATACGGTGGATTCCCTCCAGAAGCCAACTACCTCTTCCTGGGTGACTATGTCGACCGGGGAAAGCAGTCACTCGAAACTATCTGCCTTCTCCTAGCATACAAGATCAAATACCCCGAAAACTTCTTCATCCTCCGAGGAAATCACGAATGTGCAAGTATCAACAGGATATACGGCTTCTACGACGAATGTACGTGCCTTGCTCGGATCTCAGACGCATGTTTGATGGCTTATACCTCATAATTTCCAGGCAAACGTCGTTACAATATAAAACTGTGGAAGACCTTCACCGATTGTTTCAACTGCCTACCCATCGCAGCCATTATCGACGAGAAGATCTTTACAATGCACGGAGGCCTGAGTCCGGATCTTCAGTCGATGGAGCAGATTCGCAGAGTCATGCGACCGACGGATGTTCCTGACACGGGTGAGTAGTGCACAGCAGACATCTATGGGGTCGTACTGAGACCGTCATCTTCCAGGTCTCTTGTGTGACCTGTTGTGGTCTGATCCCGACAAGGATATCACCGGCTGGTCAGAAAACGATCGTGGTGTATCGTTCACCTTTGGCCCAGACGTTGTGTCACGTTTCCTGCAGAAACATGACATGGACTTGATTTGCAGAGCTCATCAAGTGAGTGGTTCTGAGGCGACTCCTTTCCCTAGCCTGAGCATCTCCCTTCCAGGTCGTTGAAGATGGATACGAGTTCTTTGCCAAACGGCATTTGGTTACTCTCTTCTCTGCCCCCAACTACTTGCGGTGAATTTGACAATGCAGGCGCCATGATGAGCGTGGACGAAACGCTATTGTGCTCGTTCCAGGTGTGTTTCTCCTGTCTAGCCAATCTTACCTATATTGATCCGTCCCTCAGATATTGAAACCAGCCGAGAAGAAAGCCAAATATCCCTACGGGGGTATGAACATGGGACGTCCTGTGACACCTCCACGCAAGCCTAAGAAGAAGGATGGCAAGATGGGTGGTTGAGTGACCATAGACCTCAGGCACGGAGGCGGGGCATGATGGGGGGACGAGCGGGAGACCCAGAGGGCTGCTGAGGCGAATTGCAAGAGCAAGACGGGCATTCACACAGATCGGCGAACGCACATCTCCTCAATGCTTCTCTTATTCTATTTCCCTCTGCCTCTTTCTATTTCAGGTCTCGCCCTTGGCTGTGTCGGCACGCGTATTTCCATCTTTGTTTTTCTATTAATTTTCCAGGGGTTGGTTGATGTTTCTACCATGTCGTTTGTGCAATCAGTCAAAATGCTTGCGTTCCGACAGTGCGGCCTGTGATGACATTGGACTCTCTTTTCCCTCCTTCTTTGCAACTCCTCTTACACCTACGCTCATTTTAAAGGTACTTGTACGATAACCTGAATCCTGTCCTTGACGACGATTGTCCAGGCCCCTGTACATTCTTTCAGTATTAGGACCCGCCTCCCTTTCTCCGTGTTCGCCGACACTTCCCCATTTTGCCGTCCTTTTCCTAGCCTGAACCCGATTGTGTCGTGATTCATTCCAAGTTGTTGCGTCTGTCTTTCTTTGTAGTTGTATGAGAGCTCATAACGATCTATTTACTTCTTCTTACATCCCATGGTGTGGACTTGAGCGCTCCGTCTTCCCCCTTTCATGATAGCGAAGTACGATGGGATTCCATACATCGACTGTGGCCCCTTTTTTGGTTTGCATCCTTGTATATGGTGCAAAGGACCGGATGCCTTTGCCGCAGTCACATCCTTCTTCACCTCATTCAATGATCTGCTCATCTTATCAGTCCTTTCAGGTCAGGGGTTCTCCAAAATGAGCCCACCTTCTTAAATTCTGATTTTTATGCACTCGGCCAGGGTTTTTCTCCGCTGGCTTTTTCTAAAGGTACGAGAGCGGCCTAGATAAGCAAGACGGGGCGGGCCAGGTCGCCAAGCCGCGCGGGACACGGATATGGATCATTAAAAAGGCAAGTGTCAGCCCAAAAGCGGTCAACCGACGACCATTCCACGGGACACGGGTGTGCCACGTCTAAGGTCAAGCGAAGCCGTCGGAAGAAGATGAGGGGAAGGGTCCCTTTTGACCGCTGAGAATCCGAGAACCTGCAGAGCCTCCAAGTCACCTTCACAGTTCAAGCTTTGACAGTGAGAAATTCACTTAAAGGGATTCAACATACCATCCGATCCTTAGGATTCGATTCCATATGGTTGTCTGATGGTTCGTGATGGTATCGTAAACATCTCGCCTCGTGTTTCGTATTAAGAGTTCAGCTTCTGAATGCACAAACTCCAATGGGAGCTCTATTGGTGCTCTGTTTGCGCGTTAAAACCGGGAGAAGGATACCTAGACGAGTAGGAGCAGGTTCTGGCCTGGTAAGAGTGCTATTCATAGAACTGTCCCGGAGAAATGTCGAAAGTACGTTGTAACGACGCTGATGGGGTTTAGGTGAATTCAAGTACAGTCCCCGCGGATGGTGGCGTCCAGTATTCGAGCAGCCGATGATGGCCAAATTGAACCCTCACGAGATGTGAAAGCCGTGAAACGCTCTAATTGACTTGCCAGAAGCCATGTGTCGTAGAGAAGGAGGGAGTTATTGTTACCACCGATCGGGGTCAGTTGTACCCACCCCACATTCAGAGGGAAGCTGAGGATCGATACGCCAGCGTCGTGTGGCTAGGGTTACTATTTTAAGGTGAACGGAGGGAGATGCTGAAAGATGCAAACTACATTTAACTAATATATTAAAGGTCAGGTGGGAAGGTCAGAAATGGTGAGAGAGATCATCATGACAACAAGTCGCCGAACTGATGTCCTCCTTGTCTCAGACGACTACTATGAGAAGGCCAACTGTAGGATCTAAACGCCCACCCGCACGGCGTACCTGTGGACTTTCCTTGGAGTTTTACCGAACTGGCTCCCGTGCTATTTTGGACACTTCGTGACAGAATTCCACCGCCTGTGAAAGAAGCTATCGAACAACTTAAAAGCTTCTGGTGTTTGCTTCTCGGTTTCCCCAACCCATCCCCCTTCCTCTTTACATTTCCCTAAAGTTTGAGGAAACATGGCTGGCGGTCCTGCTATTTCTGGCAATGAGCTCGCCTATGGGCATCTCATCGACCCTACCCGCAAATGGCACAACAACAGGAGGTGAGTCTGCCAACCTTCTTGGCCCTTGCACCTGCCTGACCAGCTTTACGCCAGACTCATAGCCCTTAACGGCTGGATTCTCCTGCTGTTGATTACCTCTTCGACCAACGGCTACGATGGTAGTATGATGAACGGTCTTCAGTCTGTTGACGAGTGGAGGGACTACTTCGGGAACCCACAAGGTTCTAAACTTGGTCTCTTGAACGCCATCCAGGTATAATTCTAGTCCACCTCTTGCGCGGCTGCAGATATTGACAAATTGTACAGAACATTGGTTCCCTTGCTGCCTACCCATTCGCCCCTTACGTTTCCGATGGACTTGGTCGTCGTACCTCAGTCTTCATCGGCGCTGTCATCATGTGTATCGCGACCGTGATCCAGACCGCATCCCAGTCGGTCGGCATGTTCATCGGTGCTAGGTTTTTGATTGGTTTTGGCCTTACATTCGCTGGTCAGTGCTTCTCGAGTTGCCAGTAACTGCGACCTAACTTTCTTGTAGCAAGTGCTGCTCCCATGTTGGTCACCGAGGTTGCATATCCATCCCATCGTACTCCTTTGACAGCAACGTACAACTCTCTCTGGTATTCCGGAGCCATCATGTATGTCCTATCATTCGTGAAAACATCCCCAAACTGACTCTTGCTTCTCAGTGCTGCCTGGACCACCTTTGGCACCTTCCGCATCAACAGCACTTGGTCGTGGCGTATCCCTTCTGCTCTTCAAGGTCTCCCATCCGTCATTCAAGTCTGCTTGATCTGGTTCTGCCCAGAGTCCCCCCGTTGGCTCATGAGCAAGGGTCGCAATGAGCAAGCCCTGAAGACTTTAGGCATACTACCACGCCGACGGTAACGAGCAGGACCCCCTCGTCAGATACGAATACGACGAGATCAAGGCAATGATCGACCGTGACCGTGAAATCGCACACACCATCGGCTGGAAGACTCTCTTCGCTACCCCTGGAAACCGCAAGCGCATGACAGTCATTATTGCCATTGCCTTCTTCTCCCAGTGGTCCGGTAACGGTCTTGTCTCCTACTACCTTAATGAGGTCTTTAAGACCATCGGCATTACGGACGAAGCCATCCAGCTCCTCATCAACGGTATCCTGCAGATTTGGAACTTGGCTTGGGCTTTGGGTGCATCTTTCATGGCTGAGCGACTTGGACGTCGCTTCCTCTTCATCACCTCGTCTGCCCTCATGCTGCTCTTCTTCACCCTCCAGACCATCTGCACGGCTATCTATGTCAACAAGAAGAACGATTCGGCAGCTCACGCCGTCATCGCGTTCATCTTCTTGTTCTACGCTGCATACGAGTAAGCTCTTGGCTTAATTCCGGTTTGGATCATGGCTAATGTATTCCCTCTAGTTTGGCCTTCACTCCCCTCATCGTCGCATACACTGTCGAGATTCTGCCCTACGCCATTCGTGCCAAGGGTTTCGTCGTGTTCAACTTTGCCATCTCTCTCTCCCTCATCTTCAACCAGTATGTCAACCCTGTTGCGATGAAGGCCATCTCATGGAAGTACTACGTGAGTTGTCAACCCCCTTGTTTCATCATGCCGTTGATTGACCGTTCTGCTAGATCGTCTACTGCTGCTGGATCGCCTTTGAGCTCGTCTTTGTCTACTTCTTCATTGTTGAGACCAAGGGACGCACACTCGAAGAGACCGCTGCCTTGTTCGACGGTGAGGAGGCTGCAGCTGAACTCCAGGAAGCTGCCGCAGGACACCATGTTGTCGACGAGAAGGCGTCATCAGGCTCTTTGCATGAAAAGTCTTAGTGTTGCATTGTACATTACCGCTTTGGATTTCTTTCCTTCATACCCCATTCCTCTCTCTTTTATCACGTTCATCGCTCTGCACGACGAGGGGATACCCAGCGATCTCCTCCGAGGCAGCTCCATGCTGGCCCGGCCAGCCCTTGAATGGGCTCATCGGCACTTTCATTATCTAGGTAGCGGGTTGTATATTAGCACGGCAAAAAATCGTTTCCTTGTCTCATTTCCTTTTGGTCTTGTTGAATCTGAAACTCAAGTCGAGTTCCGGGTGAATCCATCTTCGCAGCTAATATCCTATGTGGGCTTACAGAGTGTACTAATCCTGGCAGCCGGGCCTGATGGTGGGCGCCTATTCACGATATAGGGGCAAACCAGCCAACTCACCGACTCCGACCCCACAGGAGCCCATGGGGCAGGGGAATATCTTCATAATATTATATTCCGATTTCTGGGACGGTGCCTTTGGCTTCGAGACACATACACTCTTGCGGTCGAATGCGTAGAAGAATCGAAATAGGTCCACATACTGAAGAGATGAGGAAAAGGCCGCCGATCCCAACGCCCCCCTTGCGGACCGGCGCACGGAACCACACCCCATAGTATGCAAACGATTCGTTCCCCGTAAAGGGTCAGATGGTTCATACCACCACATTGTGACCAGCGCACACATGGGTTAGACAGGAATCCAGGATTGGACCCCGGCATCGGCACGCGGGCTATTAGGGGCACCGGGTGGTAGGCATCGACTCTGAGGTTCGATAATCAGAGAAGAACGGAGCAAAATCGAGAGAGCCAAGGAAAGAACAGGTTCCTGTGAAGATACGAGCATATGTAGAATCTATTGCCTCTCCCAAAGAGTGGGGCTTGTACTTGAAGAAGGATAAACAGATCTCGCGGCTGGCGGCTAGTTTGGACCGGAAGTTGGGAAGGTTTGTAAAGGCGTTGAAAGGGGCAACCAAAAGGTTTCCTTCGTTTTCCTCGGTTAGCTTTCGTCAGTCTGCCTTCGATATCATCTTGACATCTTTCTAATGATGATTTGGTTCAAGCCAAGTATCGCCAACTCCTTTCTTGGAAAGGTTTGGCCTAATGTTCGATGATGTGATGCTTCTAGTCAAACTTCAAGGCCATCGCAGGATCATGTCAAGTGTAGAGAAATCGATTTTAGTGGTTATGATACATGCCAGAAGTCGACCTTTGAAGGGGAAATATGTCGACAATCTACATATGGTACAATAAAATAAGCCAACCACCCAAACACTGTCGAGAGCAATGGGTCGCAACTGTGTCATTACAATAGAAAGTAAACATAACATCGTGAGCATGAGAATGCAAGAAAGGTTCAATGGCTTAAGCCTTGACCTTCTCATCCTCTCGGAATGAATCAGAGGCCTTTTCGTCAACGACGTGGCCACCGAGAGCAGCATCGTGAAGCTCCTTGACAGCATCTTCACCATCGAATAGAGCAGCGGTTTCTTCGAGTGTGCGTCCTTTCGTCTCAACGAGGTACATAAAGAGGAAGCCGAATTCAAAGGCCAGGAAGCAGCAGTAGACGATCTAGACGGACGTCAGTCACTGCACAACAAGGAAAGAGAGATTGCACTCACGTAGTACTTCCATGAGATGCTCTTCATGGCAACAGGGTTGACATACTGGTTGAAGATGAGCGAGAGGGAGATGGCAAAGTTGAAGACGGTGAAGCCTTTGGCACGGATGTTGTAAGGCAGAATCTCGACGGTGTAGGCAACGATGAGCGGGGAGAAGGCGATGCTGGAAGAATGTCTCGATCAGAATGGCGTACACGAAAGGAACTGTGGACTTACTCGTATGCAGCGTAGAACAAGAAGATGAACGCGATGACGGCGTGAGCTGCCGAATCGTTCTTCTTGTTGACATAGACAGCTGTGCAGATGGTCTGGATGGTGAAGAACACCAGCATGAGGGCGGAGGAGGTAAGGAAAAGGAAGCGACGTCCAAGTCGTTCGGCCAAGAAAGATGCACCCAAAGCCCAAGCCAAATTCCAGATCTGCAGGATACCGTTGATGAGGAGCTGAATCGCTGGGTCGACAATACCAATGGTCTTGAAGACCTCGTTGAGGTAGTAGGAGACCAGACCGTTACCGGACCATTGAGAGAAGAAGGCGAGGGCGATGATGATCCTCATACGCCTGCGGTTTCCGGGAGTAGCGAAGAGGGTCTTCCAGCCGATGGTGTGGGCGATTTCACGGTCACGGTCGATCATTGCCTTGATCTCGTCATATTCATACCTGACGAGGGGGTCCTGCTCGTTGCCGTCCGAATGGTAGTATGCCAGGGTCTTCAGGGCTTGCTCATTGCGGCCCTTGCTCATGAGCCAACGAGGAGACTCGGGGCAGAACCAGATCAAGAAGACTTGAATGACGGAGGGAAGGGCCTGGAGAGCAGAAGGGATACGCCACGACCAGGTTGAGTTGATACGGAAGGTACCGAAGGTGGTCCAGGCAGCACTGAGAAGCAAGGGTTAGCATAGTGAGGTAGTTTGACAAGGAGGGTCAACGTACACAATGGCACCAGTGTACCATAGGGAGTTGTAGGTGGCGGTCAAGGCGGTACGGTGGCTAGGATAGGCGATTTCGGTAACCAACATGGGAGCAGCACCGGCTGTGGAGGGTGATGAGACGATGCAACGGTGATATTTTTGGGCCAATCGTACCAGCGAAAGTGAGACCGAAACCAATCAAAAACCTAGCACCAATGAACATGCCGACCGACTGCGCTGCTGTTTGGATAACAGTCGCAATGCACATGGTTGCAGCACCAAGGAAAATTGAGCTGCGACGACCAAGTCCATCAGCGACGTAGGGGACAAATGGGTAGGCAGCCAGAGAGCCGATATTCTGCGAGATACGTCAATACCAGCTACTTAAGAGGTAGATGAAGAAGCCATACCTGAATGGCGTTCAAGAGACCAAGCTGAGACCCTTGTGGTTCCTTGAAGTAGAGCCTCCACTGGTCGACAGACTGAAGACCATTCATCATACTACCATCGTAACCGTTCGTGGACGAGGTGATCAGCAGGAGGACAATCCATGCATTCAGCGTGATAATTCTGTTGAAGCAACTGGTTAGGCAGGCACCAATACGACGAAAGACACGCGACTTACCTCCTGTTGTTGTACCACTTGCGGTTTGGGTCGATGAGGTGCCCATAGGCAAGGTCAGTGCCTGAAGATGCGACGGGACCAGCACCCATGATTCCTGAGCTCTCAAATGAACAGAAGAGGGGACAAGGGTTGGAGAAAACTGCGAGAAACTCTTGGGTTTTTATGTGCACCAGCCAAGGCCACTCATCCACTGACGGATCCTTTCACAGACGAAGCATTTCAAGACCAACCATCGACCTGATTGCCGATTCTCCATGGTATCTCCAGAGGTACGCCGGCGTGGACGCACGGCGTTTCCCCCGTTTGGTCTGCTCCGACCAGGAGTCCATCAAATCGGCTCTATGCGGGGCTTGACTTTCCTGTCAGCCTTAATTTCAGAAGCTTACACCCTCGTGTCTCCTCTGGGGCCAGTGGGGTCATTACCTTTCTCATCCTGCACCGGCCTGGCATAGAATTCACTGGTTCCTCCTCTTTCAAAAGCCTGCAGGTCGTTGGCCTTCTTAGTCGGCATATTAATTGGCATAGTGCTCTGTGCTGAGACCGCAACTCACCGGGTGCCGCACGGATCATCGAGTCTTGTGGGTCTAATTTCAAATATGCAGGAGGCGCCAGACCGTTACCAGTTGGATTTTGACGAGGTTTCCCCAGTTCCCCACGTGTGGGCGCTTGCGTGGACGCGGGGGTGGGGTGGGTCGCCCTCTGCACCACGCCATCAGCGCCGCATCAGCAATTTTGCCCGAAGATGGTCCGCCTTGCCTGCAGCTCCTCTCGGCTAGATCTCTGGGTGTATGAAACGATATCTCTTTGGCATACCAAAGTCACTGGACATCCTGAGTCTTGCTCACGCTAGTCACTCCATCGAGCAACTATTGAGTCGCGAAGGTGATCTCGATCGATGGCCTTTCCTAAGAGTGCCTTAAACCCTGAAGAACAATGTAGTTGTCCACTCCTCTTTGTTCGTTGTTGGCTGCGCGTACAGCCCAGAGTGTGCGAGCCACGTACGGATCATCTGAGTTTCGGGTGAATCACTTACATTATGAGATCGTAGGCTTTGTCGTGTTTGGAAAGGAGCATACAATGTTATTGATATGCCAGAGAACGGCTAGGCCGCCAGATACATAGCACCCAGAGCAAATTTCAACAGGCATAGGGTACACGTGGGCGTGGGGGTCCAGGGGGATCACGCCAGTAAGTAATGACAGGCACTGAAAGAATAGCGAGATGTGTGGCCATTATTAGAACTGTTGCAGAAGCTCGCGAGCGGAAGGCGGATCTGTCGATTCAGAATGTTGTCGAGAATGAACTCCATCAGGGCCTTCAGGACCGCTTCTTTCGGTGGAAGCACCTTGAGCGGGGCCAATAGTGGAAGAAGCGGAGCGATTCACAGGCTCACTCCTCCGTTTCCGGCCAAAAGGCACGCCCCAGCTGCTTGCGAGGTTCGCGAGAGTGCTTGTTGCGGTTGTCGGTGTCGGCCGAATAGGTTGCTGATGCGCCGTACTTTGCGAAGATGCAGCGGTAAGAGGGGGTGCCCTTGCGACATGCGGGGACGCCGTGCGCCGTCGATGGTTAGGTTCCATTGCATTTGCCAGGGCCTCAGATATTGAATCGTCTGGGGAAGGTGTTATCGGAGAGACAAACGGGTTCCCATCATTGGACGTTGACGGAGACTCAGGAACGAGCTGGTCGGCAAGGGCAACAGCTACTGTTGCAGTGGCCTTACTGGGGCCTCCAGATGCGACGACACCTAGCGTTGGCTTCCGCCCCAGCGAGAACCGCGATGTGGACGAAATGCGCGACGCTCTCGATCCTGGCCTGAGGGGTGATGGTTGTCCAGTGGCCAGATGGCGGGGAAGAGAGTCGGTGAATTGAGAAGGCGATTGGGGAGGTGGAGATATTGGATATGTTACGGCCTGAGACTCGGCAGGAGGACTGACAACAGCGGCCTCGGGGACAGAGGAAGCAACCGAAGGCTCAGGAATTGAAGGTTCTGCAGGTTCTGGGTCTGGCATTGAAGGAGAGTCTTCTCCACGCTGAGGGCCTTCTACGGTTGGCGGTTCTGCAGAAAGACCGTCCTGTATTGGGGAAGCTTGGGCCAGTAGTCGAGAAAGGGAGGATGGGCGAGCAGCGGGAGATGAATTCGACCGCCCACGGGCGGGATAGGCATTTGACAGGTGAAATTTGTCCTCCACTTCTACAGGTAGTGCATTCGTGGGCATTGGAGGACTGGTCCTCAACATGCCCAAGGCAGAAGGCGAAATATCGTTGTGGTCCTTCTCCATCGCAGTCACCTTCCTCGACGATACCCTCCTCTTGTTCTGGCTGGGCTGGGTCCAGTCCTCAACTTCCAACATGTAATACTTGACGCCATCGCCGAGCCCGTATGGGTTGCTTGAGGGATCCTAGGTGCTCATTAGGTTTGGCTGTTTACACCTTAAAAGAGGCCACTTACGGCTTGGTCCACCACCCGCTCGGTTATCGAAGTAATCCTTGCGACGATCCACTCTCTCGTCTTCAGTTGCTCAGCAAGATGCCCAGTGGCCTGCAGGAAGTAATGCGGGAAATGACACTGAAAGTCACGGCTTATCAGAACCCAGCTCCTAAAGGATAAAACAATACATACCATTAAACGGCGGCCCATGGCTTCGATATCGAATTTCGTGTGGGAAGGAAGAGCGCTAAGTCTCCTTTCGCAAAGTTCCTGAACGAAATCTTCCCCTTGGCGCGCTCTCGGTACTCTTTGCACTGCTTCTGCCACTTCTTAATAGTCGAACCCGTCTTGTGAATTGCTTCTAAAAAGTGGTCGTGGTCGAATTCCCGGAGAATTTCGAGAGCAGAAGATGGGTCAGAGGGGTCGATAGGGGAAGGCTCTCCTGTCTCGGCCATGACACCGTGATGCCGCATTCCAGAGGCCATCATCGAGTCCATGACATTTGGACCCCCATGCTTCACTCCGGGAGTCGGGAGCGAAGACATGACCTGAGCTGCTGTCAAAGCCTTGACCTGCGTGTTACGGAAGCTGATCGCAACGTCGAGGATTTGCGCCACTAGCCGACTGACAGTCTTCGAGTCGACGTTCGTAATCAGATTGAGAAGCTCTGCCAGCCTTAATGTCTTCGCGAAGCAGCCTTTCGACATGTTTAGCGTCCCGCAGCTCAATCTCCACCCTTGCAACTCCTCCCGAAGGCCTGAAGCATCAGAGTTCGCGACTTCGATTTCGGCGCGGAGGTCCTTGACTTGCCGTTCCGCATAGTCCTGGGTCGTTTTGAGTTCGAATAATTGTCCGTTCCAAAATAGCACGATCGCCATCCGCTTCAGCGATATGGTCGCGGATTATGCGGTCATGCTCGGAAGCCTGAACCTTCAAAAGCCGCTCCTTTTCGTTGCTCGTATCCTTCAACGCCTGTCGCACATCGTCACTCTCCGCTCTGGCCGCCTGTATCTGTGCTTCCAAATCCTCTCCTCTCGACCGAGCTTCTTCCAGCTTGCGAAGCGTGTTGCCCTGTTCTTCGAGCAGGGCCGCAACCTTCGCTGAATTCCGACTTTCTAGCGCTTTGACTTCTTCGAACTCGGCTTTGGCTTGGGTCAGCTCTTGTTTCATGCGCTCCACGCCCTTCGATTGTTCTGCGGCGTCGGTGAAGGCTTTGGAGAGTGCGAGACGTTGGTTTTCAATCTCCTTTGCTAGATCCTGGTTCCTTTCGTCGATGATACGCCGAGCCGTGGCTTCGCTCTCTGCGTGGGCTCGAGCTTGGCGCAGCTCTCGTTCCAACTGGCTGTGCCGTTCAGATTCCTGCTGCTTTTGCGATCCCGTTTCGTCCAGGGAGCGCTTGAGGCGCTGAATCTCGCCTTGCATAGTCCGCCGTTCTTCACTGAATATCGCAGCCTGGCGTTCCTTGGCCTCTTCCGTTAGCCCGTAGTTCGTCGAGGAGGGCTTGGTATGCTTGTTCATCTGCTTCGAGAGCTAAAGGGCCATCTGGATCAGAAAGTGGCCGAGCATACCAAATTTGATTCACTTACAGCGCCTGCGCGACGACGTGAGCCGAGAAGCGGAGAGTACTAGAACATGAATCAGCAACTCTGCGTAGATCTTGTGCAGATTTCACCCACTCGACTTCTCAGCGATCTTGTCAAATCCAGGCCTCTAGGTTATCCATCTTGAGGATCAGTCGTTGCATATTATCTCGGCATTCGAGGATGGTATCGAGGGCAATCGAGTCGGGTTTGGCACGGGCATAGCGTTCGAGGTCGTCTAGGATCTGAAGCAGGCCTTCGACGTCAGGCCCGTTCCAGAGAGTAGGTGAAAGTCGGTGCTCCCAGTAGGGGAGAAATCGATGGTGGGAATGGGATCGTCTAGACCTCTAGTCTCGAACGGGAGCTGGCCGTGGACCTCGCTGCGGTAAACTTGACGCCGTTTCCGCTCGCTTGCGCTGTACAGCTAGTCAGAAATACATCCGGCCTACGTGGTTATGGAACTTACGAAAACTTGGCCATCACCTCGAGAATGCTTTGAGCTCTTTGGTAGAAGAATCGTGCTTTGAGAGGTATGAGATAAGACACAGAACCAGGCGAAGAGACAGGATCTTACAGAACTCCTTCCTTCGAACGATCTCAATCACTGTTGCCACATATGCATAGAGCATGTTGTGCAGCCTTTGAATGTGTGCGAAACTATTCTTGTTCCTAAAGCTTGCTTGGAGTGAGGCCAGGTGAGGTGGTACCTGGACGATGTCGTTGTTGAGGAGGCTTATGCGACGCAGAGTTGATAGCATTTGTTGATTGTACGCGTTCTGGGCTTTATCGTTAATGAATATAGGAATTTCGGATAGCAAGTGAACGCACCTTGATATCTGATATTGCCTGTACTTCCTGCCGATGAGAGTCATCTAAGCGCCGTAGTTCTGCCAAGACTGCATCCAAGTTGGCTGCTGGACTTTCGACAGCAGCACCGTTTTCGATAATCTTGTCAAGTGTCTCTTGGGACCGTCTCACGCATACCTCGGCCTCTTGGAGGAGCTTGATCTCGTCGAGGGACGCCCGAATGATATCTGACCCTTCCTTGACTCTGGACACCGCCAACTCGACCTGCTCGAAGCGGACCTTTAAATCGTCTACGCACTATGATTAGCATAGGCGCTTGCAGAACGTAAGCACACGTACCATGAGTCCTCGAGCACGCGTCGGAGACTTGCTTCATCTTCACCGTTGACACATAGTCCCCCAATGTCCGGTGCTTTGACTCCCCTGCTTCGATGGATTTGCGGACTGCGGGGGACATGAACTCCACGTGCAAAGCCACCCGGTTGATGAGCTCCAAATCGGCGTCAAGTCCAGCCAATAGGCCCCCTTGTCGTTCGAGTTCTCGTTTTGCGTTGACAGAAACCCCTTCAAAACTATCCAGGACAGCCAGTACGTGGGCGTCAAGGGCGGTTGTCCCTATCCGTAGGGCTTCGTGTTGATAGAGCAGAGCTCGTTGCACTTGCACGAAGCCCTTCGTGGTGGCGATGGGCGTCTCGAATGCATGTTGCAGCAAATTGCACGTGTCGCTGAGGAGGTGTTGCAGAGACGGCGTCTACACTTGTCAGAATGGTCATAAGAAAGCCCATATAACAACGCATACCTTCAATTGGTGGTTGGAATTGGGGCTCATGCCGCAGGTCTCGTAATACCTCGTCAAGGTCATAGTCCAGGTAGTATTTGTTGAATACGAATATGGTCTGCCCATCGGGTTAAATGTAAAGGACCCAGATACGCTCAAGGTAGTCTTACCTGGTCCTGGGTCCCAGCCAACTCTCTGATGTTCCCGTTCGTCAAGCGCTGACCGTTGGAGATGTATGCGATGACTGCGTCATGGTCTATGCCAATTTCATCGTGTAGGAACTGTTCAAGACTCCCTGTTCTATTAGAAGGCGCTCAGCATGGCTCACAAGGTACCGAAGAGCCTTGAATCTCGCGAACCTCTCAATGTCTCTGAGGGATGCCTTGGTCTGAACGAAATATTAGGCTTGAGCGAACTCAACGTCCTTGTGATGACCACCAACCTGAAAGACTTGTCCATTCTCTGCAGTGCATATCTGTATCATGAGCTATTGTGTGCCAGTGTTGAACAGGATCGACGACGACGACGATGGTTGTTGGAAACGAAAAAGGGGTTTGACGCTGCCGTCATGCCATCATCCTGCTGACATCCTTCACGGGCCCGCAAGCGCCGAATCCAATTCTGCTTTCCTCCACCCTCCAGGCGCTTGCTGCGAAAATCTGAAAATGTCTACCTCCGCGGAGGACCTAGTCATTAACAGCCATAGTGCTGTACTGCCCATGGAAATCATTTGCAATGTAAGTCTACCATGGCTTATCACACAGGTCAGAATCTCAGTGTCGTAGGGTAAACAAAAGAATACTCTTTTACCTCATGGGCGCTAAAGTCGTCCTAGTGATGGTTTTGGCACTTCTGGACTCGCTGTGCTCAAGTTCTATCCTCTTGTCGACATGTCGCACGGTCCACAAGTGGCTGCTGCCTCTGCACTATCATTCCATCTCGTTTTCCCGGTCTGAGCAGCTTGTCTTGTTCCATCGAATACACGACGTTCCGGACAAGCGTTTATCGCGACGCTTTCAGCTGGTCAAAAGTGTTTTCATTGGCAACATCGGCAGAGCAGATGTGTCTGATCTGGGCTACCATCGCACAGGCTGGCCCTGCACTATCGTCTTACAGCTCCTTCGACAGTGGTCAAAACTAGAGCGAATGACCATCAGAGGGTTGCCCCAAATGAATGGACGCCATTGGAACACGTCGTACCCTCCTCCCTAGTCCACATTACGCTTGGCCCCGTGCATGGTCCCTTTCTGCCCAGCGACCTAGACCAGCACCCAAGTATACAGTCTTTCACCAGCATAGCATCTTTCATGAGAGATGAAGAAATCGACGACGTCTTGACTCACCCATCTATGAGGGTGTTCAGGAGAATTGTGTCAGCAAGTGGTCTCGCAGCACATCAGCTGGCTGTATCCCAGCGCCCCGACAAATCCCTTCCCCAACATTTAGAGAGGTTAGAGTTTGTCATCGCAGGACATGCAGGTATTGTGTTGGAGACATTAGAAGCGGTCAAAAAGCTGGTTTCGCATGACGATCCCAGAATACATGTCCTTCCCTTTGTGCAACACGGCCCCTTGGCACCAGCTCTTTGGGCTATCCCTATGCGCGAATTCACTGAATTCCGTGAAGTCTTCTTTTGTGAGTTGTTATATTCACTTAGGCTTCTGAACTTCTCACTGACTAACCATCCAGATTCGTCCTTGCTATGATGCTTTCGATTGATTCTATCTTTGCGCCGTATCTTTTATACCACCCCGAGTCTCCCGATGTTCCCCGCGTTGGGCTGTGTCCAGAAAATCAGCTAACTTGTCGATTGTTGTGCGATGTACATACGCCATGGCGATCTGCCTGGCCAAGCATCCAGACTTGACCAAGACTTGACTGGATGTGCCTCCGCTAATACGGCGTGGGACTAAATGCCCCTTTCCCCGAGCGACCGCACGCGACTGTGTCGACACGGGTCCAGATGCCCTGGCAACATCAAAAGACAATCAATAGCACTGCCATCGCGGGCAGGTCAATCCATTGCCCAAAAGCCCTGTGTTGTTCTTCAAAAAGCTTTTCCCATAACCTTTTCTCCCCCCAACCTTCGCGCCTTGCGCCGCTGCAGCTGGTTGCTTCGTCCAGGCGTCGACACCCAGGAATGATCCTCCCCGCGCCCCTGCTAGCCCTCAGCTTTGGCTTGCTGTCCCCTGTGCTGGCAGCCAAACCTGGCGGTTTCGAAGATGGTGGTCACACAGGTGTAAGCGCGATGATGGTGCGTTTCCAGACATTATCTCTGTTCAAATTGGCCCTGATTCCCGACCTAGATGTTTGTAGGGAACGAAGAGAAGGTGTATATCATGGACAAGGCTGAAGACAACGCTGTGAGGATTAACAACCACCCAGCATGGGCCTCTGTCTGGTACGTTCTTTATGGTCTGCGGGGTTCGGTGACTGTGACTCAGACTGCATGGCAACACCCAGGGATCTCAATACAAGACAATCAATCCCCATGGACGTGCCATCCAATGTCTTCTGTGCGTCTGGAATGCACTTTCCCAATGGCTCTTTCGCGACCTTTGGTGGTAACGCTGCAGTTGGTCGGGGTGGCAAAGACGGAGACCAGGCAGCCCCAGATGGCTCCGGACCTCTGTGGGATCAAGAGTATCAAGATTTCGACGGTCGAAAAGCCATCCGTATCCTGGACCCGTGTATCGAGGGCGACGATTTCAACTCTGTTCAGTGTCGATGGTTCGATGATGCATCAGTGCTTGCGATGCAGCGACCTCGATGGTATTCAACCGCCGAGTCCCTGGCCGATGGCACGATTGTCATGATTGGTGGATTCACAGCAGGAGGATACATCAATAGGAACTATCCTAACAACGAGCCAGACGGTGGAGGATCCCAAAACTCCTTCGAATTCTTCCCCAACCGAGGCGACGCCGTCCCCTTCCCTTTCTTGACCAGGACTTCAGGACTAAATGCCTATGTGCATGCATTCATGATGCCATCCGGAAGGATGTTCTTGCAGGCAAACGTTTCGACGAGTGAGTCTTAAGCCCTCCTCCGTCGGCTGGCGCCTGACTAACATGAGTACAGTTCTCTGGGACTATGATCAGAATCAGGAGTTCCCACTGCCAGATATGCCAAAGGGCGTTGTGCGAGTTTATCCCGCGTCTGGAGCCGTCGCCATGCTTCCCCTTACCCCCGCCAATAACTACAATCCGACCATTCTCTTCTGCGGTGGTCAGGACATGACAGATGAACAGTGGGGTGACTTCGCATACCCCCGAATCCTGGTCTGGGAGAAGCCTGCATCCACAGATTGCCAACGCATCACCCCCGAGCCCACCGATGGAAGCGAAGCTGTGTATGAACAGGACGACGATATGCTCGAGGGACGAACCATGGGCCAATTCATTATTCTTCCAGACGGCAAGCTCCTGGTACTGAACGGCGCGCTCAACGGGACTGCTGGTTACGCCAAGTCTATCGCCCTCGTCCCAGATCCTTCAGACATGCCAGCTGGTGAATCTCTCGCCATCGGCCCCGTCTTTACTCCCGCCATCTACGACCCCAATGCACCACTTGGAAGTCGATGGAGTCGCAAGGGTCTGGAAGCCTCGACCATTCCCCGCATGTACCATTCATCCGCGTTGTTGCTTCCTGATGCATCAGTTATCGTCGCTGGCTCGAACCCGAACGTCGATGTTAACCTAACAACCACCTTCAAGACCACCTATGATGCCGAAATCTTTTATCCTCCCTATTTCCGTGCACCTGTCCGACCCAAACCCCAAGGCATCCCCAAGTCTCTCTCATACGGAGGTGATCCCTTCGATATCACCATCGCAGCTGATCAATTCTCCGGGTCAGCCAACGATGCTGCAAAGGGCGCAATCGTGGCCGTCATCCGTCCTGGATTCACAACGCACGCCATGAACATGGGCCAGCGCTTCCTCCAGCTCGATCATACCTACACCGTGAAGAAGGAGGGAACTATCACACTCCATGTCGGCCAGATGCCTCCCAATGCCAACCTCTTCCAACCCGGACCCGCCTTTGTCTATGTCACGATCAATGGCATTCCTAGCAACGGGACTTATGTGATCGTTGGGAACGGTCAGGTGGGCCCGCAGCCCGTTCAAGACGCCAGTGTTCTTCCTCAAAGCGTTTCTGTCGATGGAGCCTCAGGCAAGGCTTCGCCGGAGAGCACAAATAGTGGCGGGGATGGAAACACAAATTCTGGATCTTCCGAGAGCTCCGGCTTGGGCATGGGTGCCATCATTGGGTTTGCAGCTGGTGGTGCCGCTTTGCTTGCCATCATCGCTGCCATCGCTTTCTTCGTGGTTCGACGACGACGAACTGCTGCAACTACTACGACTGCTGCAGACACCGTCCGCTATGGGCCCCTTGGAGGAGGACCTTCAATGGCCAACGTCGCTGGTGGCGCCGCTTACGGCGACGGCAGGGCTGCTCATGATGCAGACCAAACCTCGTTCGTGCCACTCAGGCAGACCAACCACAGCCAGAACTGGAGTCAGACTTCGTTCTCAAGCAACAACTATCACCCAAATCACCAGTACATTCCACCGCAACAGAACACTAGCTACGGTCACAACCCATATCCTTCTCAGTACTCTCAGGCTTCCTTCCAACGACAATACTAAAACTTGACTCAAGCGCGCGCCTACGCCAGCGCATCTCGTGATTTCTGACTTGCTACACCTGGGACGCTTTCATACGCCTTCGTTTCTTTTGACGTCTTTGTACATGCCTTCAAATATGGACTAACTGCCGCCACTCTTTCTATCATCTCGCTCGCTGCTGTATTGTATGCTCGAATTAATCAGGTCAATAGTAAAACATGGGTTATCACTGGGACAAAGACATGGCATCGAAGAACAGGGCCAGAGAATCTGAGCAGAACGGAAGGAATCAAGAGTTTTGATCTCGGCGAATGTCCTCCCAAGTGCCAAGTTCAAAGTAGGTAGGGAGTGCGTCCCATATCTTCTGTCGCCCGATCTTGTGCAGCGAAACCTGGTGATTCATGCACCTCGTGCAGATCTGCTGCTTCAAGTTGGCCCATCCGTCAAACTCGCCAAGAGGATGTGGGGACTGGCGCATCTCATCCGCCTCTCTGAAGGACATGCCCATCAGTAGCGATGAAGACGCACCAGATCCAGATATGCTGGTGCCAGGGACAGCATTCAAAAGCCGGGTCTGGCATGAGCTCGCACACTGCGAGGCAGGTGTGAAGGTGAACAAGACAGAGTTGGAGTAGGTCTTTTGCGCCTGCCATAGGCGCTCTTTGCCAGCCAGACAAAGTGCCTTGTCCTCCCAGGTGAGAACAGAGTTCTTCATGATATCGCTTACTGACATGTGTGTACAGAGGTAGTATGCCCAAGGAAGGACCTCTGGCACGTTGGTCTGACGTGCAAGACGGATAAGGCGAATGATTTCTGGAGAATCATATTTGGAGTTGCTCTGCAAGAGTTGGGTGCAGTTCTCGAACGTGTTCGGGAACTTGATCAAGAGCAACGTGATGCACTTCTGGCGGAGCTTGACCATATTATACTTTGTGCTGATTTTGAGGACGCCAGAGACAAAGGTCAGGAGGTCACCCAAAGAGCTCTTGAGTGGATCTAATGAATCAAAATGGCTATCGCCCTGGATAAGTTGAAAGCAGCAATCCGTCAAGAAGGGAGCTCACAAAGAGTCGTAGACCGCCCACATCGTATCAGTAACATCCTTCATATCGTCCTGAAGATCAACGACTGGGCAGCCATCAACGAGCTCAACCCCCTCAGGCTGAGGGACATCCCACATTCCACCAAAGACATCTGAATGCCTTCCAAGAACGGATTGGTGTATTCTTAGGAGAGTTCCCTGCACCCGGAGGACGATAGAGCCATCGGAAAAGTAGAATTCGGGATGCTTTGTCTCCGAGACGGCGAAGGACGAGTTGCTAGAAGTGCCACTCGCGGACGGAGTTACGAGTGGTAAGGCGAGCCCAATCCTTGTATCTGGAGTTTCGGACATCTTGGAGGGTAACCTGCGAGGTCAGTGCTGGTGTTGTGGCAAGAAGGAGGACAAGATTAAACGAGGCATGCCTGAAACTGATAGCGGCATCGGCCGCGCCCCTAATTAAGGCGTTTAATTTCATGCTTCTGCTAAGCTTGTAAAACGGAAGCCGCTCTTGAAAACATTCGCTACTTATTACAGAGGGATAGTCGTTGAACAGGAGAGCTATTGGTAGAGATTTAGTTTTGAGTGATCTCAGGCATCGCAATACGCTTCCTCCAAGTCGTCCCAATGTCTGCTGGTTGGGTCTCTTGATGCCAGTGGACCACATTCTCCGCCTCCAGGAAGGCCGTCGTAATAACCGACTGGCCCATGGCCAAATTAGGTTTTGCAGTGGGGTCAAGAAGGGTCTGAGTTGGTGTCGAGCATGTGCAGGCTGAGCATGCCCCAGAAATCACCGGGACAAATACCGCAGGCGGTTGGCAGAAGCAATCCCAAATCGGGCAGAGGCAGAAACATTGCGCGCAGACGGTTGCAGTTCCCGGTGTCAATACGGTCGACGACTGGGAGAAAGATCCCGCAGGAGAGCTGCAGGTCTTGGGGCAGACAGTCGCCGGGCAGCTGCTCGTGGTGATAGGAGAAGGTGGGTAATATGGATAGATTACTTGCGAGGAAGAGGATGGCGTAGGCTTGGTAGTGCCAATGAAAGTCGAAGTCGGGGCGAGGGTAGGAGTGGCTGAGGAAGTTACCCGCACGCATGTGCACAGACGGCACCTCGTCGGCTCAGGACCTGTGTACCATTCTGTAACGTATCCAACTGGGCATTTGCATGCGACCTTGATACAAGTACGATCGGATATGTCCTGGCATTGAGAGAAGTCTTTGAACCCGCATCAACCTTGACCTCTTTGATCGCACTTGAAGATACTCACGGGTGCTAAGAGCTTGCACTCGATAACAACCTGAGGGAAGCTAGCATGGTCGATCAGCAACGATCATCTCTACATCCGCGGAATAGCTTGCACTGACTTGGGTTGGGCACACTGTGTTGGCCCCGTGTAGCCAATTCCGCCACCTAAACAACGTTAGGAACGCTATACCGGAGGTGCAGAGCAAGGTAGCGTACATTGTCCCCAAAGGGGCACTCCCGAAGAGCTCTGGGCAGCGACAAAGGCAGGAACGAGCAGGCAGGAAACGAGCAGGGCATAAATTTGATTCATTGTGGTGCGAGCGAGGGGTGAAGCACTGACAGGGGGGCTGCCCCTTGGACTGAGTTTATACCTGAAGCTCACACTTTCCCCGAGTATCAACCTGAGAAGAATGTCGGAGGCCCCGTGTCCTTGGTATACCGTCTTTTCCCCACCCTCGACACAAACCTTGGTCATGTGTAGTCGTATGCCACTGTCGGATATCTTCTGGAAAAGATGGCTATCCTGCGACTGCCAAGACTTGAGGCACTCACCACTCGTAGTTCATTGAAGATGTCCTGAAGCGGTTCAAAATCGGGAAATGCAAACGCTGATATTGCAGGATGCCGTGCCCAAATCAGGGTATACCGATCCACTTATATACGACAGTACCCTGCGCAGTGGCATTAGAGGACGGTAGGAACGGGCGGCGAGACGACCCACTGTGCTATTGTCCTTCTGAACGGCCTTGCGATTTACCAACGCAATCAAGCACTTGTTCACCCTCGCTTGATTCAAGTCAGGGGGTTTTATGAGATCAGGAACTAAGCTCTGCGTGAGTGATACAGTCATGGATGGCTAACAACAATAACCCACGTTTTACTTTATTCCCAGGCGCGTTCATTAAGCCCTCGATCACAGACTCCATGTTACGACGAAGAGCCTAGGAGAAAGTTGGGGGAGATGTTTGCCTATGGGAAGAGATTACTCACTGGTTCACTTCCTCGGAACTCGAGAGGAAGGCAAGAAATTATTCTGTCCAATTCCAGCTAAAAGGACGCTAGTCAGATACGACCATTGTCAGATGGCGCGACTTGCCATTCTCTCCTTCTTCTCTTTCACGCTCATCTTTGCCTTTACGGCAGCTTTCTTCTTTGGTTGAGAGCTTGAGGCGGTAGTAGTGGTGGTGTTGGCCATATAGGTCGTGTCCACTTCAGTCATCTCGGACATAGCTGTTCGATCTGCCGCAGCTTGTCGGGCTTCGTTCTCTAGCCTCGACTGTTCCTCAGCTTGCGCTCTTTGCAGAGCTTCTGCAGCCTCCTTTGCCTGTCGTTCTGCCGTAGCACATTAACATTCGAGGTTCGGTAGGCGGATGAAGATGGGGCAAAAGGAGATGAACCAGATCAATGTCTGAATAGACAAGGAAAGTATGAACCAGATCAGAGGTTGTGCGATGTGCAAGCCACGATCAACATTCCTAGAACCCTCTCCGAGTAAGATAAAGCACAACCAACAGTAACGAACCTGCTCTTTCCTGAGATAATCGGAAGGAAGCGTCTGTGGGTGCCTTAAAACGAAAGTTTATCAGCCTCAACCGGTGTTTCTTTACCATGAACCGTTTACCTGTGTCCAATCGGTTGTTAGAGCGTTCATGTTCATAACGTACAGCCAGCTCGCGAACGACTCATTAAATGTCGCCAGGGAGTCGCTGAGCTTCTTTATGCCTTCCAAATTGGTCTGGAGAGCTTCCGCCTCATCCAGGAACTCAGTCATGGCGGGTTCCAGGAACCCGAGGCCGTGAGGCGCATCTGGATATGCCCCTGAACGAGAAAGGCGAAACAAAGACCCCTGGGAGATGCGACGCAGGGGTGTGCGATGGGGAGTCTGCGAGGAATGCGCCATGAATCCTCTCACTGTAGATCTCAGGCCTTCTGTTGCCCCAGAGTTGCTTTGTACAAGTCGTCGTTGCTAGTAAAGCACCAAATGCTCGAACGCGACCCCACCGAACGCGACGCGTCAAGCGCGTGCAAATAATGCTGCACTGCCATTGCCAGTCTGCCTCGCCTCTCTTTTAGACTAACTTGAGGTTCTTGGTCTATGTTTACATCCTGATCAGTGCTATGGCATCTGGATTAATATTTTCCGAAATCCAGGCATGAAGGCGACTAGATCAAGTCGCTTTCAAGCCTTTCTCAACATCGCTGCGGCCCGCTCTGTCGATTCAACTTAGGTTCACCTTGGGTGATCTGCTTTTCTTATCTAGACGATGACGGCAATATCGAGGTAATAGACACCCCTATGAGCACGCAATGGGGCCTCATGGAAGCTCGAACACCCATTGACACTCGTGGAAGTCTCCTGGGTAGCCCCAAGTCGCCCCGACTCGCATGACTTCGAAGCGTTTCTGTGGCTTGACCGGACCACAAAGGTGACATTTTGACGTACTGTTCGTCTCCTGGGCCTTTTTTTGGAACAGGCTCGAGGAGTCAATTCACTCCCTCGTCCCGACGTGGGGTGTGAAGGGTTAGCCCAGGGAAACCTCTGCTCTGGTATGCATCTTCTATAACGGAGTAAACCTATAAAGGTCCACTCTGTTGAAGGTATGTATCACTGCAACAAAAATGACCTCTATCGAGTATACCCTCTCACCTCCGCGCACTCCCAGTCCCACCGCGGTAGATGATCTACAACTACAGGGCATCGCCTACATCCGCGTCCAATGGCTTGACATCACGAACACCCTTCGTTTGCGTGTCCTGCCCATATCCTTTTTCCGCAAGCTGCTTAAGTCGTCGAAGCCTAGTATCTCCGTCACCAAGCTTGCCTTTGGGCGAGTTGGAGGTACTATCATCGACGGCTTTGGGAGCGACGGCGAATATGCCTACGTCCTAGATCTTGGTTCCCTCAAAATCTGCCCTTATGCGCCGCGGCATGCGAGCGTTATGGGCTACTTCGAAGAGAAATCCCCTTCACCTAACGCAGGTCCAAGCGTACCTCTCTGCCCTCGCGGACTGCTGTCCAAGGTCGTAAACGACATCAGCAAGGCACTGTCCATCGAGTTCTTGGTCGGATTCGAATCCGAATTCTTCCTCCTCGATCCGCATGAGAACCAGAGGCCCATCAAAACCACCCACGCATGGACCGGCTCATCTGCTATCTACAGCGGGTCTGTCCAGGCGACTGTCATGGAAGAGATCGCGGATGCACTCACAGCCTCGGGTATCGACCTCGAAATGTACCATCCTGAAGGTGCCAGGAGGCAGTATGAGGTTGTTACCGGTCCCCTTCCTCCTTTGGAAGCGGCGGATGCCCTGGTCCACACCCGCGAAATCATCTACAACGTCGCTCACAAACATGGCCTTCGCGCAACTCTTGTCCCACGTCTGACCAGGGACACGAGTGGCAACGGTGCCCACGTTCACTTCTCGCTTCATTCCACCAATCCCAGTGCGAAGGAAACCGAGTTTGCCATGGATGGGCTTTCGATACGAAGTAGCGAAGCCTCGTTCGTGGCTGCTCTCCTCGAGCACCTACCAGCACTCGCCCTCCTAACCTATCCAACAACCGCCTCGTATGGGCGGATGGAGGATGGCATCTAGTCTGGTGGAACCTACGTCTGTTGGGGTGTCGAGCATCGTGAGACTCCCCTCCGCGTTTGCAACCACAATTCCCCAAAAAGCCGCAACTTCGAACTGAAGATGATGGACGGCACCTCAAACCCCTATCTCGCGTTGGCGGGCATCCTTGGTGTAGGAGCCACTGGTGTAAAGAAGAATCAGGTGCTTTCCCAACGGCCGCTGCAGGGCATGCGCAGCGCAGCTCAGATGTCACGCAAGGAGCGGGAGGAGCTTGGAGTCAATCAAAGGCTTCCCTTGGACCTGGCACAAGCTCGGAAGTACTTCGAATCCGATAGCGTTATTCAGGAAGTTGTGGGCGATGAGTTCAAGGTCGCGTATCTCAACATCAACGATGCGCTGGACCAGGACTTGGAAGCGAAGGAAAAAGATCTGATTTATCTGTATTAATGAATGCTTGTTTTACTCTCATAATCCTCTATCTTTATTTGTTTTGTATTAGACATCTACATTCAACAATTGACCATCCAGTTTGGCACGATTCAGCTCCATTACGACGAAGGTACCTGAGCGGAGAGCGGAGAATCTATGGGTTCTTCAAGTTGCATCTGTCAATGTCGACCATCTGCTTTGGCGGCTCCATAGGAAAACACTGGGATCACCGCTGAGCCATGTGAACTCGATTGTGATTCGTGGGTGACTGTGACGTCTCTTATGCTAGAGCCTCTTGCAGTTCTCCTGGGATACCGGATCCTCGTTATCTCACTAGCTAATGTTCATGCAAAGGTTATCTCAAATGCGCGAAGATTAGAGCCTATCATAAAGGGAGATTGGCTAGGGGACTCACGAATCAAAGGTAAGGACCTTAGTGCTGTTTAGTTGATCCGTACATAGGATTGCATTTGGCCAGGTATGCGAATGGCATCCAAGAGTCCATAAGCGCCCGCCTATTTGCCAGTATTTGGTGACGTGGATCGACCTGATTATGCCGATGCGCCTCTTGTCCTTGGTCTGTAATATCGTTGCCTCATTCGTATATAATGTGAGCAGTTTCTCTCTCTGATTGGTAGGGCATATGGCCCGTTCTTACCTGCTAGACTATTTCTAGGTTAACCAGATCCACTGTTCGGCGCAAACTCGCCCGGACGCGACATCCGCGGTCGAAGTGGTGTGCCCACCCTGAGCGCTGAGCTTCGTCGCCTGATGAATGGTCCCTATTTTCAGAGTCACATTTGCCTAATGGGCTTTGACAGAGTATAGAAGCTCATCACCACGCTTACCAAAGGCGGCCTGTGAAGGATAAGAAGAACACTGGCCCAAATTGCTCCTTCATCCTCTCACTGGCAGCTGTCTTTGTACTGAGCACGGTAAGTAAACGTCTGAATTGAAGCCATTTCGATCCGCATTTCCCTCATAGGGGTTTACTGGCAGTGGTCTCATTCAGTTACTAATGACCACCTATAGGATATGACCACGTCAGGAGTTCTATACGAACCCTCTCAGCGTTCTCCCATTCTCGTCGCGGATGAGCTCGAACAGAGGGGTATCGCTTATGTTCGAGTCCAATGGCTCGACTTGACGAACCTCGTCCGATTCCGCGTTCTACCGATCGCTTATTTCAAGAAGCACCTGCAGGCACAAAGGCCAGGGATCAACGTCGCCTGCGTTGCCTTGGGCCTCGTTGTGCTTTCGATAGCGGAAGGCTTTGGAAGCGCAGGCGAATACGTCTACGTATTTGATATGAGCTCCCTCAAACTTTGTCCTTATGCACCGCGTCACGCAAGCGTTATGGGATTCTTCCAGGAGAAGGCCTCCTCTCCCGGCCGAGAGTTGACCGTACCCCTCTGTCCTCGCACTCTACTCGCCAAAGTCGTCGAAGACCTTCGCAAGGTTTCGTCGGTTGAACTCTTGGTGGGATACGAAACCGAGTTCATTCTCCTGGGCTCAAAGGAGGAAACGAAGAACAATCATGCCTATTCGGTCTCTTCGGCCCTCTACACTGGGTCCATCGAGACAACCGTGATGGAAGAAATTGCGGACGCTCTGCAGATCGCTGGCATCGAGTTGCAAGTGTATCACGCGGAAGCAGCTCCGAAGCAATACGAGATTGTAACTGGCCCACTCCCTCCTCTTCAAGCGGCAGACGCTCTGGTTCACACTCGTGAAACCATCTACAACATCGCGAACAAGCATGGCCTACGAGCCACCCTGGTTCCTCGATTGCATCAAGACTCGGCTGGCAGTGGTTCACACCTTCACTTCTCTGTTCATTCCACTGCCCCATCACAGGACGACATCCAGGTCTCTGACTTCAAGCTGCGAGTTTGTGAGGCATCATTCCTTGCTGCCCTAATCGAGCATCTTCCATCCTTGGTTTTCATCAACTACCCAACCACGGCTTCTTATGGCAGGATGGTAGACGGAATTTGGTCAGGAGGAACCTATGCGTGTTGGGGTGTCGAATCACGAGAAACTCCTTTGCGCGTGTGTAACCCCCATTCGCCCAAGACCCGCAATTTCGAACTCAAGACGATCGATGGGACGGCAAACCCTTACCTCGTGCTTGCTGGGATGCTTGGTGTAGGAGGCATTGGCCTTAAAAGTGGCCAACAGCTCTCGCAGAAGCCCATCGAAGTTAGCCGTTCGGCTGTAGAGATGTCTGCAGAGGAACGGGACGCGCACGGTATCAACCAAAGGCTCCCGCTCAACATCGCAGAAGCTCGCGAGAAGTTCCATTTGAATACCGTCTTGCGTCAAGTTCTCGGGGAGGAATTCGTGGCGTCATACCTCAATGTCAATGATGCGCTGAACCGCAATCTAGACGCACAAGAAGGACTTCTAGTCAAGATGTATTGATCAGTATGTGATCGGCTTTCTACTACCTCCCTATGCCCTACTGTCTGTGCACCTATTGATGTGCACTGTAACTTTCTCCCTTTGTCCGCTTATCCCAATCGACGTTGTTGTTTTCAGGTGAATCGCTTAACTAATAAGCCTTGTAATGGGATGCAAAGTGGCAGGGCCCGATGTGGCTTCCATCAGACCCTTCTTCTGTTCTCCTCTCCGGTTTCGGCGGTCTTGCCGCTTGGTCGATCCTGGCCTCACTTCCAGCACCCTGCAGCGTTCGGCGTGTCTTCCGCGAGGCAGAGCCAAATGCAAACTTTGACCAACCCTGATATGCGGCATCGATCACACGTTTCGTCCTTCGATCACCGGTTACCCCCTTTCCCGCTGCATTACAGTGCACCCTCGTCACACCCTGCCACGGTCCCGACTCATAAACATGGGCTTCGGCTCTTCTGACAGATCTTCCCCTGTCATAACGGTGCCTAGTCCTCCCGCTGATCAGGTGAGGCCAAGTCCTCCCGATTGCCAGCAGGTTTGCGACACAAATGGTAACCCACAGTGTCTAAGATATGAGCATGATGCCTCATCTTCTAGGAGCATCTACTGCTGTGTGTCTCTGTGCCGTCTCGAAACACCTTACTTCCGAGACAATGGTGTGGAGTGCTCAATTCAGTTTAAGTATGCCACCGATTCAATGCTATGGCCCGCTTTGACTCTTCTGTTTCAACGCACCTTGCTTCTACGTCCGCTACTTCAGAGCGAAGATTGAAGCTTAATAGGCCCTTGCGAGCTTATCTGGGTTGAGGGACGAGATTTTGGTGCGTGGGCTCCCTGGTCCTCGTGGCGCACACGCACTAACCATACTACAGGTACTTTGATAGGGCCCGTTCAAGCGTTTCCTGCCCCCCTTTCCTACCCTCACCACCGTTGTAAGTTGGAAGTATATCTAGCCCTTTGCACTGGCGCTGACAGTCGAGAACCACCTCAGGTCGTCATGTCCAAGTTCGCTTCGGCTGGAACGCACCCACCCCCCGGCACCTTGATCGACAATGACAGCCTCGAGCTTGTCGAGCTTGTAGGCAGCGGCGGTTACGGTGTCGTCTACCGGGCGGTTGAGACTACAGCCAAACCTGGCCGAAAGAGGAGGACCTTTGCTGTCAAGGTTCTCAGTCGAACGGATGGTCGAAGGAACACCCATATTCGGGAAGCTTCCCTCCACTATCACGTCTCGGGCCATCCCAATATCATCGACCTCTACCAAGTCCTCGAGGATGACAAATTTATGTACTTTGTTATGCAGTATGCGCGGTCCAAAGACCTGTTCCACCAAATCCTGAACAAGAGCTACTACCTAGGAAACGATCATACCATCAAGATGGTCTTTCTCCAACTCCTCGACGCAGTCGACCACCTTCACAAAATGGGCGTTTACCACCGCGACCTCAAGCCCGAGAACGTCCTCTGCCTCGATGATGGCTATCGCATCGCCGTCAGTGACTTTGGATTGGCTACTACAGAAACGTCCAGCGTCGAGTTCCGTACTGGAAGCGTCTATCATATGAGTCCAGGTGTGTCTAGATTTAGCTTTCTTTTCTTGAGGGGAATAACTCTAACTTTATGACGTTGTAGAATGTCAGTCTGGACGGTTCGCTGAGGATGCTTATTCCCCGATGTCCAACGACGTCTGGTCTTTGGGTATAATCTTATTGAACATGGTGACAGGGCGAAACCCCTGGAAGGCAGCCACGGTCGATGATCCCGTTTTCCAGTCCTATCGCCACTCCCCCTTCAACTTCTTCTGTTCGGTCCTCCCTATCTCTGCCTCCCTGAACAAGGTTCTTATCCAAGTTCTGGACCCCAACTGGAAGACAAGGATGTCGTTGCAGCGGTTCCGGAAGGAGGTGGAGAAGATCAAAACTTTCTATTCACCGAAGGTGATCTTCGAAGGCAGCCTTGCCAGGTGTCCGTGGGAGGTTGATGCGCCCCCCAAAGCAGTCAAGACCCCCGAGAGGAAGCCGGTCATGCGTAGGCCAGTACCTCCAACTCCTGCTGGAGTCAAACCATTCCATGCTAGAGAAAGAGAGGCACCAGCTGCTGTACCGAGCCCTCGTCCTGAAACTGCTGACAGGGCTGCTGCATCTCCTTCACCACGCCCTGCATCTCCACCAGCTACTCGTCCTGTTGCCTCACCCCAGCGTCGCCCGGTTCCAGCCGTTACGGAGAACAAAGATCCAGACCCCTCCGTGGATCCACTCGATGTTGGGTGCGATTCGAGCATGAAGACCGTGTCCCTAGGAGAAGATGGCTCGTTCAGCCCATCGACATCGCCAGAGGATCCTCATACCCCATTTTTATCCCAGCCGTCGTCGGCCTCCTCAACCTTCTCTTTCCCAAAGACACCAGAAGAAGGTGGTTTCATGCGACGCAAGAACAAAATCGATGTCAAGATCATGGCTTCAACTCATGTCTCCCCTTCTTCAAGTTTCGTTGGCGACACATGCTCCCCGCCGTCATCCACTGGGGACTTCTCTAATTACCTCGACATGTCATTTTCGAACGATCTGTTCAAGCCGGCCGCCGATGAAACTATGCTCTCCCCTGCTCCGTCTCAGTACTCCCTGCATGAAGCGTCGGAATACTCCATGTGGACGGAAGCGGGAAAGGACATGCCTTATCCTATTGGCAACGACCCCCGTACTGCCTATCCTGAGTTACAACCTCCTGCGGCTTCGAAGCCCATCGACATTGTCGGCGCACGTCAACGCCATCCGTCCTATACCAACATCTTCAACGGCTCCTATCATCAGTTCAACTCAAATAGCAACTCTCACTACGGGTCACACTCCTCGCTACGCCCACAGTCTGGCTATCCACCGCCACCAGCACCTCGAGTTACAGGAGTGCGGAAGCTGTGGTCAAGGGATAAGAAACTCCCTCCTCGCCCGGTTCCAACTTACACTGGTCGGCCGTACTGTGGCCCACACATCTACCATCACCAGGCTGGTGGGAAATGGTTTGAAGGGAAGGTGTAGACGCTGTTGCGACACACTTTTCATGTTGCTGTTCACGTCCACTCCACTTCACCTCACTTCAACTTGTGGCTTTTTGTGGTATTCTAGGGACTATGTATTACTAACATATTGACCATGTACTATATTTCTACGCTTATGACCATGCATATTGCAAGCATTCTGAGGTGCTTCGACTTTCAACGAGACCTGGCAGCGTCAAGCCCGTTTCGGATTGATGGTGCTTAGTCACTCCGAATCCCTTCGTTGTTGTCCCTGGTGAGCTCAAGCCTCCCGACGCTACTCAGTAACGACCATGACATCCTCGACGACGCTCTCCCAAGAGGAAATGAAGAAGCACAGAATTCCCTTGGGGTGGAGGGATAACTGCTCTGCGTGAGTGGCCTCTATTAGCCCTGTCTACGACCCAACAGACTGACCATACTCGACTTCTGTCCTCGTTGAACTGGCTCCCCTCGGAATCGACACATGCTACGTGCTCACTCTCGAAAATGCTTCATAATACTAGGCTCTTGGTTCCTCTGAATATTTGCCGGAAGAATAACAATTTCAAGCCATGGGAGTGTGACCATGAACGCCACACCTACGAGAAGTGCGTTCTCAGTTTCTTGCTTGTCAAACAATGCTCTAAACCCGACTTTCGCTACCAGGTGCCAATATGACGAGTACGTCTTTCTCTAATTGCTACGACTGGCCTCACTTAACTTTTGAACCAGCTATCTCCGCCGCATGAAGGAGCTCTCCAAGCAGAAGTTGGCTGCGGCAGAAGACTCATAGAGCATTCTTTTATTAGAGAGAGTAGACGTTCTCCCCGCACCACCGGTCTCAAGGATATCAAATAATAGAACGTCATTCCACCTACCCGCGCTAGCGCGAATTGGGAGCTCATCTGCTGTCTAGGTGGGAGCTCCATCCCAGCTCTCAATACCCCGTGTTTGCGAAACACTTCCTGGACGGTCTTGATCGTCTGTTTGAAGTCCAGGGTGGTGCAGTTTGCACACCGTCTACTTGGTATCCGATGGCACAGGTAAAGTTGTGCGTTTGGCCCCAGTTTCATGCTCCCTGCAACTAAGCGATAAATGTGTATCGTGTGAAGCTACGCCCGCCCTTTCCTGTTATCGATGCTAAGGGTATGTTCATCACATTTAACGTTCATTAATATACTGACACGGTTCGTCCAGGGACTAGGTTTGTCAAGAAATCTGTGCTAGCTCCCGCTGAGAGACCCCTTTTGCGATTTCGTCCAACGGTTTCATCCATTGATAGGGAAGCGGTCCTGAACCACAGTCGTAAGATGAAAGGGAAGCAGCGATGTGACGAGACTAGTGTATGGGACCTCTCAGCTGCCGGGAAGCTGGCAAATCCCGTAGGAAATGACATTCCCTTTCCAGTCCCTCAATACGGACTCGGACGCACGCGGGATACAGCTAGGACCTGGGCAGTTCTCGCATGATTGTCTGTTTTCGTGAATGTCTTGCAGGTGTTCCCATCGAGCTTACGAGCGTGAAGCGCAAGCATAGAGGAACCACCCATCATGCCGAAGCAGAGATGGATGCGCGCCCTCTTGTTGGATCAGAGACTGTCGTTACTGGAGGCTGAGTGGTATCGTGAATGGTGTTTCGGTACTCAAATGTCGTTGCGGTTGCAGTGCATTCCCGGTATCGACTTTACGCTGCAATATGTCTCGCAACGTCCAGGGCTAGGCGAATGCTGCGGCTTCCGGTTCTCCTCCGTCCGCGAAACGTTCTTGGTGCCATTTGGGGCATGACCTTTCCAGGTGAGCATGACTCCCTTGTGTAGTCGACTGGTATACCCGTTGTACCGAAGACCTGAAAGCCACAGGCGCATCGTCGGCGCAATTCATATCGAAGTTTGCATGAGCCTCTTCTCGTCCAAGGCAATAGTCAACCTCGACCCAACCTCGCCCAACACCTATTCAAAGTGAATCCGTGGATGGTTGCCTTTCAGACATGTCAACGAATTTAGTTGGGCAGCTGGGATCAAGGGGGGCGGTTGCTCAAGGTACAACCTATAGACATTCCGGATACGCGAGAAACGGTGTATCAGAGAATTGTGTGTACGCGTCGTTACGAATACATTGGAGAGCCTCCGTTTCTTTCAAACGTCAGGCCTCATGTCGGAGATGGCCACAACCAGGCCATATCTGCAGGTTTTAATCAAGAGCTTTCGCTTTCGCTAATGCCAACAGCGCATTTCCGGCCTTGACAAACAGGGTCAAGTGCACCACTAACAATGCCAATGAGTGGTATGGCACGCCACAAGGGGATAAGACTCACAAGAAGCCGCGTTGAAGACCATAGTCCTAGAGTGTCGCTTTCAGCTTCTATTGTCACTTGAGGATGCGAAAGAAGTACCTCAGCCAGCTCGCCGAACCACTGGTGTGGTTGATGTAAATCTGGTTGTACGCGACGCGGAGGCCGATGCTGGAATATGGATGGCCTGAGTGGCTCTCCCGAGCAAGCAGGTTCAAGTCAGGAAAACGTACAAGGCCAATGCAGCAGTGTTCAAAGTCCTGTTGTCGAGCCCGGCAAAGTTTCCTGCCAACTATAACCGAATTAAGGCATTAATCGACCCAGACGGAAGAGACGCGTACAACGGCTCCGATCCAAAGAGGCAAAACTTCATTCCCGTTCATATGAGCACCTTCCATCCTTTGAATGCGGCGCGAGACTTCCGGGGAGATCTTTTTGCTTGTATCAAGCACCCTAGTAACATTCGACCGTGGCTGAACGCTGTAGAACCACGTTGAGATCCAGAATGTGTGCTCAAACTGCAATGGAACCGGGCGAGAGACGTACTTGTTATAGCCAATGGCCTTTTGAATAGCCGTGACCTTCCAGACCCTGTCAGTCGCTTGTGCCAGGTGCCCTGGCAAGGACGCAGGCGTTAGGTCTCACCTTCAGAACATTGGGATAGAACCCAACAAACCATACCACTGGAATAGAGTAGAGTGAGAGGGGAGAATCCAAGCTGATAGAATAAGACATTGCGGATGAGAAGTGGTTTGAGATTGCGCAAAGGTTCGAGTTAAAAGTGAGGTTGGCACTGCCCACACAACCATCATAACATGCGCAAAGATCCGCCGCAACAGCCGCCCTTGTTTACGATTGGGCTGATGCCTGTTTCAGAATGACCCAGGGCAGCGCTCCTTGGCTTTGTTTGATGAAATATGCGGGTTGCGTGACGCAGAAATGCATACAGGATGCAGGCAACGCCGCGAAGAAAGTAGCACTCGACAAAGTTCTCAAGCCCAACCCCATGATATCCGATCAGCGGACCTTCAATTCTCATAGACGCCCAACATTCAAAGTCATTGAACGAACAAACTGTGCATAGAGTACATCCAACTGAGACATATTATCGATATTACGTATATGAATGCCTCTTCTCACTGGAGCTGAGATCAATGCTACTGCCCTTGACGTCACGGAGCTCGTGTTGCTCAACTTGCACGAAGACTTCTGAGCGGGGAAGGCGATTGAGATTGACAATGTCACTCTGCAATTTTCTCAGTAAGACGGTTCTGTTCCGCTATTAAAATACCACAGACTCACCCCTTTGCTGGTTGCGTCACGACGATAGTTGGTACCGGCGACGTTTGATGTAGTGTTGATCTGTCCTTCCGTCTCAGTAGTAGTGGAACCGGATCCATCAGTCCCACTACGACGAGCATTGAGCGTTGACATCAACGAATTCGTCTTGAGAACAAATCCCCTTCAGCCTATGTACAGAGAAATTGCCCCGGAGAAACTTACATAGAGCTTGCTCAATGGGTAGCTGAAAAGCAGATGCCTGGAATGCGATCAGAGGGATGTAGCGTGACAACCGTGGTTCACTTACAACCCAGATGGCTATAGTTCAAGAAATGAGATGGATAAAGGATAATTGAAAACTGATGGCCACTTACCGAGGTCAGGTAGAAGACAAGGTCAAGTATGGCAACAATCATGGTCAACATACCGGTCTGCATCGTCACTTCAAAGCGTTTAGTACTTGGAGAGTGGATATCAAGTTACCAGACGTACACTTGATGATACGGTCGACGACAAGATCTGTGCGCTTGAATCCAGTCTTCTTTTTTCGAAGCGCAGCAACCAAGATCGCTGTGATCAGAGCATCACAAACGGAGGTGGCGGCCAGCCAGGTGCTGACTACATGCTAAACACTTTCTGTCAGTATAGAGGACAGCGTCAACAGATCTCACACGAACATGAAACTTTTGGAATTCGCCAAAGTTAGGGTAGCGGCCAACTTCCCAAGCAGTCATAATTCCAGCAACTGAGGACTGCTGTCAGTATTCTCGATATCGGTAAGATGGGACTCTGCATACCTCCCGACGTCAACGATGTGAGGGCAACCAATCCGACGAGCACTGGGGACACGTACGCCCATTGTCGGGTAAGGATGTGCACTCGCCAGGCGAAGAAAAGTTGCACGGAGGTACCAATGATGGCCTGTTAAGAACATCCGAATCAGTATGATGAAGTGTGGTGAGGGCTGTTGAGGTACGGACCGTAGTTGCCGGCTCTTGTGTAGAAGGCATTGGTCAATGTGTGCCTGAGGAACATTTCGACTGCAACTTACCTGTAGCGAAAACCCAGTCGGCAGTGAACAGCTTGTCAAAATCGCCTGAAAAGATCTCAATTGAAGCAGAGTGGAGTAGCGCTTATCGACGTACCGAATCGCAAGATGAGAGCTCTGTACAGATCGGCATAGCAGAACGCGGTGTTCACAATGTCCGCGACGAACAGATAGGCAACCTGCCGAATGGAGAGTCAGGCTGAGTGAGTCGGTCCGTTACAGAGGAACTCACGAAAACTTTGATCCAGGCAGCATCCCTATGGGTTTGGTGAGATGACCCATGCATGGTCCATAAATTTGAGCCTACCTTTTATATTTTGTGTAATATAGATATACTTGGGTGATCATGATACCAAGCAGCAGTACGTTGAAGAGAAAGCCCGTGAGCATATAGCCGTGGCTACGAAAGTCTGTAAGAAGGCATCGTAACCTTGAAGCAACACCGGCACGTACGCCATTTCTGCGGGATTGGCCATTTCTGCCTCGACGCTGAGGAGCAGGCTTTACGAAGATATTATGGCACTGTGGGGCGCCAGGAAAGGGGAAAGGGAAGCAATTGGATGAGGTACAGCAAGCTGCGAGCACGTTATATCTGGATTGGTTTCGAGGTGACAGGCGTGATGCTCGAGACTGGCTTATCATAACCCTGCACGTTATTTTCTGATCAGAGTTCAAGATGTCGAACGAAAGTTTTGCTCAAGGTTCGATTGGGAGCCGAGCGTTCCCACATAACGCTCCCGAAGTGCTTTTCTTATGTTGGCGGCGGTCGTGGCAGGTGCTTACATTGGCTCGCAGGAGCATTACAGCCACGATCTTTGCCGCCGTTGCTCTAGAGAATTAAAGAGGAAACGACATGAATGCTCTTTCAACTTCTACGCCATTTCGGCTCTTGCAAGTTGCAAGGCCATGGAGATCTTGTCTAACGTTATTTTCCCGCGCACCGTGTACCACAAGTTACTCGATATCAGAAAATGTAGCCTTGTATAGCGTTACTTATGGATTCCTATCACACTGTTCGTGCCTATAGACTACGTCCGAAGGACCCTGAGGGTCTTAAGTAAGTGGCCTGTTTGGGTAACATTCATACCCCATGCCTGGGATATTGCAGCCGCTGAGACCGCGATGGCCTATACAGTAATTCACCGGCCCGTGAAACAATTTCGCGTTCGAAGCCCGTTGCATCGACAACTGCAAGTTTGTGCATGAAAAATATATACCATCTGAAACTCAAGTGTTTTGGCTACATTATGTATATACATTTGTGCTAGCCAAGGGATCCTATGAATAGAGGGAAGAGAAAACATTCGAGAGGTCGAAAACCGGCACACCTCATTCATTGAAACAGTGTGACAGGCGTGTGACACCATGTGACAGGGGTGACGAAATCCCGTTCACACGTCGTCAGTCTCGCTTCCATTGTCGTCGCTATCATCCTCTTCGTCCTCCCATTCTGCATCCCCATCCTCTCCTTCGTCAAGAAACTGCTGTAGGGTGGGTTTGGGCGTTTTGGAGATGGCTGAGTAGCGAGAATCAGAACGCTTGGGCTCTAAGTGAGTCAAAACCCAGTCCTTGACTTTAACTCCCTGCTTCTTCGCCTTCTCCTTATCTGCTTTCCACTGACCCTTTGCTTGCTCCCATTCCCTCTTTCTTTCCTCATTCAACTTGACCCGTTTAGCCTCCTCAACTTTCCATACCGCCAACGCCTCCACACACTGCGCCTCCGCTGTCTTTCGCCGAGCCTTAGCCTTCGTTGCTGCCTCCTCTGCCTCCTTCTGAGTCTTTACCTCATTGTAGTACACCTCCTCAGTAATCACCCTCCCCAAGTTTGGGTTCTTCAGCATCCGGTTGGAGGACTTCTCAGCCTTCGACTCCTTGGCCTTCAGCTGAAGCCGAAGCCGACGGCAGTAAATTTGCTGAAGAACAAGGGTTGATTGGAGATGGGTTGTCCGAGTTTTCCAGTAATCGGATCGTGCCCTCGCCTCCTTCAGAGCCTCCTGTAGCTCCCTTTCGAGTTTCGTCCTTGTCGTCCGTAGTAGCAGTGCCCCAATAGGATCATCTTCGACTGCTTTCTTTGTGGTGAGATCGTTGCCAGGGGCATCTCGGGAGGGTTGAGTGAAGATTTGATTGGTGATGTATTGAAGAGGTAGCCAGCTGCTGTACCACGCAGCTCATTCACTGCGATGCGGCTGCGGGAGGCTATAGCATCATTGCCAGGAGCTGCAGGGGTACGTCGAGATGGTGTGGGGGATTCAGGAGGTGTGATAGTCTCTCCGATTGCGGCAAGCGGGGCAACGTCAAACAGGAATTCGGCAACGACGCGGACTGGCGTGGGTGGAATAACTGGGGTAATCACCTGGTGCGAGCTGTCCTTGCTGGGAGCAAAAATCTCCGGCTTAAACACTGTCCGATCCACAGGCACAATCCCTGTCTTTCGAAAGGCTTCCTTGATGAGTGATGGTGTAAGGACGGCCAAATGTGTTTCGCCGTAAACAGAGAGAAAATTCTGTTTCGAAATGTGATCTCCTGTTTCGCGAAGAAGCGCATCGCGTCGCTTCCCGAAATCAAGCTTCATTGGACTGAAGCAGACGACATCAAGGCCTTGATAGACATGGGTCCCATGCGGGATATACTTTGGGACCTTGATCTTGTTTTGCCGTGCGTAATGGACAAATTCAAAGGAGAGGTGGGCTTTATGGCCGTCGATGTAGAGGGATCGCGTACGGCCTGCAGCAATGTCCCGAGTTTGCAGATCAAAGTTCTTGAGGTATTCGACGCCAATGACGCTATCAGTCCAGCCCTTCTTGGAGTATCCGAGCCTAATGATTAGGTGGTTTAGCAGAAATATCAAACTAGCATGAGATGAGACTTACAGCGCATGTGCCGGGTTGTGCTGCAGCCATTTCTCCTGAAACCCTTTACCTGCATAGAGAACAAGTGGGCAAAGTGCAACCCCGTTCCCACCAATCGTCACGCAAACAGTGATGGTTTCGCGACTTCCACTGCGCTGCTGATACTGTATCTTCTTACCAGTAGGACCAATCACGTACTCGTATCCCTCGTTGCCGTTGGGCTGGAAGCCAACCTCGTCCATCGCGAAGGTGCATTCATCTGCAATTGGGTTCCCATCATCACCCCGCAGCTGCACCTCCTCCACCACATCGCACCAATCCTCATGAGATGTCTCGTTTACAGCACGTGAACGGACATCGTCTAGACCCCGTGCTTTGTATCGATGCAGGCGATCCGAATGTCTCTCGACGAAACGCGCAGCCCAATGCCTCCCAACACCCTCTTTTGGAAAATTAGCCCCTAGCCGCCCCTTCAAGATCTCGTTTGCATACTCCCGAAGCTTAGAGTAGGTGCTTGGGTGCCCCCAGGCAGCAACCTCCAAGAGTACTAGGATCAGCTGCTCTTCCTCCTCTGTTGTGAGCCATCGCTTCTCTGCATTGTACTGGCGTATCGTCTTGCCTCCTTTGATGTAGCGCGAAAGGGTGGCGTGGCTGAGAGAAACTTGTCGCTTGCCCTTGGCTTCTGCTTTATATTGGGCTTCTATGGTGTCGCAGACTTTCCTAAGGCTCATAGGTCGATGTGGTGGGGGAATTGATTTTTCGTGAAGGTAAAGAGCCACAGCGCGAGCATAAAGACCTTCCAGTAACTCCCCAGCAATCTGGGCCTTCTTGGTCTGTGAGAGGGCACGGCGGCCCATTGAAGGTAAAATAAAGGGTGCAGGGAAGTGGGCGAGGACGAAGCGGAGCTTGCACACTATGTTACCATTACTCTATTGTATTTAGGACCGGAATGCAGCTCGCTTAACCCTGAAGGTTTTCAGAATAGTCCTAGGCGGTACATAGTACTTATCAGCACGCGCCTCACATTTAAGGCTGTGTGACATCATGCCGAGGGTGTGACATTGTGGCTGTGTCACGCATTTCGAGTATCCTGGCGCGGCTCTCAATTGAACTGACAATTCCGGTAGCAATGCCGCACCCCAGCCTTCGCAAATGGGTCTGTAGATTTCAAAGGACTTGTACATAAATTTGACACCGCTTTTGCATGCATTGCTACTGTGGCTGGGAAGGAAAAGGCCAAAAGGTCATGAAATTTGGCATCATCAGATCTCAAATCACCGACATTATCGAGAGCTCCAGGAGTCAGTTTTGAGCTCCTCAGCTTCCAAGGTGTACCATACAGTAACTTCTAGCTATTTCCCCATATTCCTCTTTTCCTGTAGCCCTAACTCCCATACTTGTCGCGCAATCGTCAAAACAGTTCGGTTGTTTCAAGGAACCCCGGTGTTTCACGGGCCGGTGAATTACTGTACCGTCTGGTGGTCACCATGGGCCATAGAAGTGTATGGGTTACGATGGTGCCCTTCTCGAGATTAGAAGTTGGGTAGCTAGGCAATGGTACACCCTTGGACCACTGAAGGCCGTGGGTTGTCACAGTACTGTACGGGTTATCAACAAGGTTTCGGGGGCCACTGGGAAAGGTTGAGTGACGGATCACATCCTGCAGGCCCGCCGCGGGTGCCGAGAGTTAGATCTGACCATCCCGCAGCATCGGCGCTTCTACGCCATCGGCAGCTGAGCGCCCAAGAGCGCCTACCGCAAATTTTCGCCGTTACCCAAATAGATAGTGATTGAAAGGGTTATGAAAAAGATTAAGAGAAAATGTGTAGAGAGATGCGTGCTAACGATTCAAAGAGTGGGCCTTCTCTGTAAAGTCAATGCTACTGGTAGCCCCCTTCACGTCCGAAAGCTCATGTTCTTCAACCTGGACGAAGACTTCGGGGCGTGGATGACGACTGAGGTTGACAATGTCGGTCTAACGTGCGTGACATCAACGAGCCACTCAAAAGATAACTGCAATAATGACTCACGGTTTCGCGCCGATAGTTAGCAGAGTAGGCAGTGTTAGCCACCTTGTGGCCAGAGGTCGTGTTACCCTGTTCAACCGTGTCGGTGTGGGCGCCAGATCCATTCGAGGTAACGTGGCGCGCATTCAAGGTACCTTGGTAGGTTTATTAGACGACTTGGAATCGCCCGGCAAGGGTGATAGAGAGGCTTACTCATCAGGGAGTTGGTGTAGAGCTTGCTGAGGGTATAGTTGAAAACCAAATGCCTAGGATGAAATGAGGCCTGAGAAATCGGACTGGATACAGTACCAACTTACAATCCGGTGGGCTGTAGAAAGAAAAAGCCATTCAGATATAGGAAGAAAGCAAGTCGCTAGGAGCACTTACCGAAACCAAGAACAAAATGAGGTCGAGCACGGCGATGATCATGGTAAGCAGACCGGTTTGCATAATCACTTTGGAAAGGTCATTCCCCGGGCATTAGGCTGTCAGCATGAACACTTACACCTGTTGATCCGGTCGATCATAAGATCTGATCGCTTGAATCCCGTCTTGTGCCTGCGAAGTGCGAAGACTAGGATCGAGGTGATGAGAAGATCGCAGGCAGCACTGGCAGCCAACCATGTGCTGACAGTGTGCTACGATACCGATTAGCTGATGCAATGATTAAATGTGTAGCCAGCACTGACATTGAACAACTTGAAGTCTTCGAACTTGGGGTGACGAGAGGCCTCGTAAGCTGAGAGAACACCAGAGACTACGAAGGCCAAGATGGTTAGACTCGAGCGCATGAGGAAAGACAGGCGTAGCTCGTACCTCCTGACGTGATAGATGTCGCAGCCACCAGGCAGACGAGAACCCAGGACAGAATTTTCCATTGCTTGGTCAAAATGCGCACTCGCCATGCAAAGAAGAGCTGCACGGAGGTGCCAATTAGAGCCTAAAGAGAGGGTATAAGCCCGGATTGAGTCAACAGAGGACCGAAGGACGGACAGTGGACGCAGGTCCTGAAAGTGAGGTCAGCCGAGGATCAGGCTGAATCACAAAATGAGACTCACCCGATGCGAAAACCCAGTTGGCGATGAAAAGCCTCTCGTTGTCACCTGAGGCGACACTCAGCATCAGGTCTAGCTGAACTCTAGGCTCAACTCACCAAATCGCACAATGAGGGTTGTGTAAAGATAGACAAAGACGAAGACACTGTTCAAGGAGTCTGCAATGAACAGATATGCGACCTATAGACCCGACATTAGATTCCTCGCCAACACTACGCAGCATACGGTCCTCACGTATACTTTCATCCAGGTTCTGTCCCTTCAAGGAAATATTCAGCAGGTTTCACGGTCGCTTCAAAGATCAAAACTGACCTCTTGTAGGTGGTATAGTAGATGTATAGCTGGGTGACCATGATACCGAGGAGCACGACATTTAACATCAGACCTATAAGCATGTAGCCATGCCTTGCCGACGCCGTGAGCATACCAAGTGGCCTTCAAAAAAACGCAAATACGTACTGAGTTTCTGCTGGGTTTCCCATTTTGACGCTACTGGTAAGACTTAGAAGCAGGTGTGTATAAGGAGTGGTGCGAGAGAACGAAGGGACGGCGGGTGGACCACAAGGGAGACCCTCGTCGCATGGCCCCGAGACCTTTTAGCTGGATCGGAATCCATTCTTGATGGACTATTTTCTGGCGAACTCGGACAGATTCAGACTAATTCGATGCACGAAAACTCCAAAGGTACCCGAAAATTGAACCGAAGATCATTGATGGGTCAACTTTGCTCCAGTCGCCAGCCATAAGCTGTGGGGTATTGACCCATGCGTTTAGTGACCGAACGTCTCCGTCTAAGTGTAATTTAGACCATAAAGCAGACCCTATTTATTGCTGAAGACTGGTGCTACACTCTGACGCCCTCCGCCACCCTTGACGAGAAGCCGTGGTAGTACAATACTCGTGGACTCAAATCTCCTAGCGGCTCTGTCACTTGTATAAAGGGGGGTCGAGCTTGCTTATCGTCTTGGCAGAGGCCTCCTATTTTGAAGATGCAAGCATGCCGAAAGCCGTTAATTTTGAGGCTCTGAGAAAGAGATTTTGATAAAAAAGGAAGAGAAAAAGGCCAAAGATTAGTCCAGAACCCCTGTGAGAGATGGGCACGGGTGAATATTGGTCCGTCGAAATGGGGTTCATACGTTCCTTGACATAGCTTGTATGCTGACCGGGTAGCAAAGGTTCTCAGATACCTGTCTTGTTTTCTCAGTCGGCAGTCGTGCGGAGCCCTGGTCTTTCTCTGGGAACTCCAAGGTTGGGAACATGGAGGTCCACTGAGTGGCGGGCAGTAATCAGGATTTGCCATCAAATCAATTACGCCTAATCAGGATCGAGTTCCGGTGTCCAACTCAAATCCCTTCGTCTATCATCTCGTTAGAGTCAAAGGGTCAGCAAAGTGGAGGGTACCCAGTATGCAGACTGTCACTGTCTGGAAGAAGTCAGGGCCGACTTGCACAGCTGGCCAGGCCGCATCAACTTCACTTTATGCGTCGTGTTCGCTGTGAATTGGATGTTCGAAAGGTGGGTAGTTCGGGATTTGACACTGCCATCAAGCCTTGAACCGCGTATATTGACCACATGAAAGAAAAAGATAGACCCCAAGAAACCCAAGATGGACCCTCAGACAGACAGACACTACTATGTAAAAGAGGCAAGTAGATGTACAGGGAAGGTGAAGACGAAAATCAAATACAACTAAGCAGAGGAAGCAACGGCAGCCTGCATGATGAGCAAGCTTGCATTCGCATTGGTAGCGACCAAAGCAGCGCCGACATCACCCAAAGTCTTTGGCGCGCTCGAACCAATAGACGAGTTTGTTTCCGAGATGATTTTGCGCAGCTCGGAGCCCAGAGACTCGACCGCCAGACGTCTCGACCTACCGGCAATGACAATGACGGTCTTTCCATCCCTCCTGGCCATGGTCTGGGTCGCCTCGGCGTTGACAAGCTCAACGACCTTGTGCAAGGGATTCTCAGTGGACATGGTGGAGAAGGTGATCTTGGTGAGCGCAGAGCTAATAGCGCTGGAATGCGCGGACGAAGTTCCAGTGTATCGTTCCCAGATGAGGTTGTCTTCAGTGTCAGAAGCGAGGCGGGCAGTCGTGGTCAAAGCGCCGTAGACCGTGTCAGCAGCCGCGACAGTGAGCTAGACGATAATGTCAGTACCTGCAACTTGTATACGCTAGGTGACTGCACTACGTACCGCGTTCGGGTTGCTAGCACCTGGCACACCTGGAGAGGTTGGAGCTTCGACGGTAGACCCACTCTCAGATTTTTGAATGCGCACAACAGTAGCGGAAACACCTGTCCTCACGCAAAGTTGGACCAAGAACGAAAGTGCAAGGCGGTCATCAGGTCCGCCAAAGAAGGGGAGGAACAGCCGCTGCTCGTTGGAGATTGATGTAGTGGGGGCGCCGCGATCGACAAACAGAGCAACGTCCCGAGGGCACTGCAGGAAGACAGACCGAATGAACTCCGAGTAGACGACAGACGACGTCTGGTCTATGGTACTCGTCCTTCGGAAAACGCCATCGAAGGGGTTGTGTGCGTGTACGCCACCCGTCGAGTCTTGATCATCGAGAAGAGAGGTGGTACCTCTGGCCCATGGGATAATGACCATCTGTGACTTGGCCCCGTGCTGTGAAATGGCAGTGGAGAATTGGTCAAAGTTGACGACAGATAGTGAGGCTGAGACCGCAATACGGTTCAGACTTCCAAAGGTCCTGAAGGCTGATACAACAGGATCGTTGTAGATGAGCGCATCGGCTTCCTGGGATCGGATGACGTCCGAGGTTCGGTTGCCCAATTCCATGAGACGCAAGGCGTCGACTTGAATTCTGCTCGCATCATGGTGATCGTCTTCGGACCCATATGCCTCGGCGGCCTTATCGAGCGCAGAAGGGGTAGTAGCAAGCGTGCTGGAGGAGTCGTTGGGCTGGAGTAGTTGCGTCAAGGTCATTGCAGGTGCAAGCTGATCAACCTTCTCCAAGACCAAAGAGAATTTGGTCCTGAATTCAGAGTCGACGTGGGACTCGTCGCCTGAGCCTTCGGTATCGGGCTTCTTCGCAGGGCTTAGGTAAGCCCGCTAGTGTTTCGGTGCTTGACAGGATAGAAGAGGAGAGTGAGGGGTGTTGTGACAAAGGTCAAGACTAAAGCGTGCACGACGAACATCGAGAAGGTCCGTGGGTCGAGAATGCCGGCTTGTCGTCCAATGTTGAGAACAATTAGCTCAACCAAACTGGGCGAGAGGTTAGCGGTGGCAACATATTAAACCGTAGCGATCCCACTCACCCTTTGCAGGCCATCAACGAGCCGATAGCACCAGACTCTCGCCAGTTGAAACCGAACACCATAGCGGCACCTGCACAAGGCGCAAACTTGGCCACGAAAGCGACAACGCAAATGAGGATGGTGTATCCCCATGTGATTCCATCGTCCAAAAGACCAAGATTGGTCTTCAAGCCAGAGAGGGTGAAGTACTGCACAGACTAAGGTCAGATAAAGACTGGTCAGAATAGAATAGATACGTACAATAGGAATGAGGAGGATCGTAATCAGATCCTCAATTTTCTCCACCAACGCGATCGCAAAACCGTTGTCGTGAGGAACGATAAGTCCAGCCAAGAAGCCACCTATGAATAACCATGAGCATAGCCAAGAATTGGAGGGGCCAGAAATACTCACCGAAGATGGCGTGCACACCGATGATATCGGTGAAGAACGCAGAGATGAATACCACCAACACCGTAACGGTCATCATGAACGGAGTAGGTGTCCCCTGTTCAAGACTGCCTGTCCTTCTTGCCAGCCATACGAAGCCCCATCGAATAGGGTAAAGCAAAAAGATGGTGTACGCAACCGACGCGAGCAGAACGTAAAGCGCCGTCAAGCCCTCTGAGGCATTGACAAGGGCGACCGTGAGCGCCAACAACACCCAGCCCACCACATCATTACCGATTCCTGCGGAAAGTACCACAACGCCGACTTGAGTATCAAGGAGCTTGAGCTCGGTGAGGATCCGACAGAGAACGGGGAACGCAGTGATACCGACGGCGACCGCGATGAACAAGAGGAAGTAACCAAAGTTGACAGAGGGGTCGATGAATTGACGGTAGACGCCAACACCTAAGGCTGCGCCGAGTCCCAGGGGGATGATGAGACCTGCGACAGAGACTGTTAACGACGCTTTGGCGTTCCTCTTGAGGAGGCGCGTGTCGATCTCAAGGCCGACCAGGAAGAGGAAGAGGATAAGTCCGATGTTGGCAGTCAACGTGAGGAGAGGCATTGACTCGTCAGGGAAGATGGTCTCTTTGAAGTTGGGGATGCGGCCCATGACAGTAGGGCCCAGGAGAATGCCACCGATGACCTCTGCGATAACCCTTGGCTGGCGGATACGACCCAAAGCCAGGGCTAGGATCTGGGAGAAGGCAATGATGATCACTGCAGGGGAGTTAGTTGACAAACTCTAAACGAGACTTCAAACTGTACTTGCCAACTTGAATAACCCATAGTCGGATTGGATTCGCAGAATTATAATGGGTAGGATTGTCCCCTGAAATAACACCTCCCTGCAAAGCCCGGCTCAGCACTTGCCCTCCGTGAGCAGAGCGAACATACCTGCTCAGCAGCCGCACGAGCGACGATATGAGCAGCCTCGTTCAGTTGGCGCGCAAACTCCCCCATGGCAGTCGTGGTGGAAGTGGAAAGACCACTGGAAACGGATCTCGACTGGCGCTATGTGGCTTTTCATTCTTGTATGGCAAGGGGCCAAATGCAGGGGCGTGCGGTCCACAACAAACGCCGAGTTGAGGCACCGCCCTCTCTTCCAATCATTTCTGATGTTGATGCCGGTTGCGATTGCGCGATGGCTGGGCACATACCGTTGCGAACTTGTGGTCTCCAAAATGCCTTTTCGCAATAGCCATAGGGAGCTGAGGGAACTCGAGCAACTGGGAGCTGCTTACCCCTGACATGTCAAAGGCTCGGAACTACATAAATTGAGTGATCAAAAGGGCTCGAGCACTCAGGCACAGTTCACCTCATTCAGGCATACAGATAAGCAGCAGGACGTTGGACACGAGGCGACCCTGTGACGCAAGGCCCAAGAACTTTAGAAAGGGCTAAGGGAAAAATCTTTATGGCATTTCGGTAAGCCATCAAATGTAGGTCCATAGTGCTGAAGACGATGCCAACGTCAAAGGAAAGTAGCTCTGATTCTAATCCTCCTACGACCCACTTTTGCTTGTGAATATAAATGTCGCAACTGGACCTGGCGGATATCGTATCCGGTAGACGTACCCAAGCCTCCCAGGAGCCAGAGTTTTAATCAATCCTTCTGTTGACCTTGGGGACGCACAACCACATCAAAATCATACCTCCCATCATGGACACCATCCTATAACAAGAAAGACACCATCAGCACAGTATCAACTAACCAGGCATGAAAGAAAGGCTAATTTTGCAGAAGGAAAAGCAAGGAGGAGGTTACTCACAAAGGCTGCAGCGACTTGATCCCGAACCTCGAGGCCAAAATCCCAGTGATGAAAGGAAGGACGGCAGAGCCACTGACGCCAATGCTGGTGATCCACCCAACGCAGGCTGTGAGCATCCAGTGAGGAAGGATGCGGCTTGAGTGGGAGACAATGATGGGGAATAACGGGCCCAGGAGTAGACCGATGATCGAGACCTGCAAATTTGTGAATACAGGGCGGTGTGTAGAAACTTTGGAAACGTACGGCGATGGCGTTTTGAATAATCGACGGGACGAACCAAATCGTCAATTCTAGTCTGTAAACGAGACAGTTAAGCGCGTGAGGCGACGGCCTGGATAGATTTGGCTTACGCAATGGCGAGCATAGTATACACATAAACCACCCTCTCTTCGCCAATCCATCTGTTGACACCGATCAACGCAACGCGTCCCAGCGCCAAACCTATGCGGTATCTTGCTCAGCGACACACCCTATGATTAACAGTGAGTGAGAATGATAACGCACCTCCAAAGAAACCAGAAGAAATGTAACCCGAGCTTGGCCCACCACTTCGTTCTCTGATGATGAACGTGACAATCCAACCTAAAACGGATAACACCTTGGTCAGAGAACGCCAGACTTGCAAAAGGAAAGCATTCGATGTACCTCCAAGGCTAACCTCGATCCCGACATAAACAAGAGAGAACGCAGCTAGAAGATGTAACGCAGGCTGTTTAACCATGCTCTTGAACTTGTTTTCATTTGCGTTCAATGCGGCGTCTTCGTTTGGATTTTGACCTAAATCGGCTAGGACGTCTAACGCGATTCATCCTCAGTGCACATGTACCGAAAGCGCTGCATGGTAGACAAACCTTCTTGTCGTCGGAATCGGAATACCAGAATGAAAGCAGCAATGTTCGTGAGCTGCAATCCAGCAGAGATGAGGTAATGGAACGTCCAGCGAGGCTGAGTTGAAAAGATGGTCGAGGCAAACGGTGCTAGGAAAGCACCCACGCCTGAGAAGTAGAGCCGGTTCCTTAAGGGTCCTGGTATGGCTTACGAGGGTGAGAGCGTACCGTAGCACCCATGGTAGATACCAAGCTTGGTGTTCATGCCTTTCTTGAGACTTCCAAGAAACCCATTAGCTTGTCCGTTCTGTTGAGCAACGAGTTGAGGTTAATCAATAACACGGAAGGACAGAGCACTCACGGCCAATGAAATCCCGAGTCCAGTGAGACCACTCGCAAAAGCGAAAACGGGAAAGGGGGGAGTTGGACACATGATAACGTATCCCATAGTCTGGATGCATGCTCCCAGAACCAGAACCTTTAACAAGGTTAGTCGTTGTTCGGCCATCCATTCCGCTCCCACCCGAAACTCGTGAAACTCACCTTTCCAAAACCAATTCGGTCGTTCAGCCACACATTCGCGGCAGCACCGACAATATGGCCCTGCACAGTCTCTCTCAGAGCCCAAGAGCAAGGAAAGGAAGAAGTGAAAACCTTACGGTAGCTGTAGCGACGAAAAGCAACGAGACAACCAAATCATCCAGTTTATAATCGACCTGCATACGCGGGATGAGAGGGCCTGTCGTGCCGTCGTTCCATCCGATGAGAAAGGCGAACCAGCAGAGCGCGGTGAACTGGATGAGGTCGTTTCGCTTGAATCGTTGCTGCAACTCGGGAGATATCTCGTCTGCGTTGGTGGCGGCACCTCCTTGGCTCGAACGCGTCACAGAGCGCAATACGGTTTGAGAGTCTGGGAGGGGCGTGAGTTCTATATCTCCAGCTCCGACCGCGGATGAGGAGGCATCCTCATGGCCGCCTTTGCTGTCCACGAAAGAGGAAGCTAGAGAAGGGATCTGGTGGAGTTCAAGCGCAGAATCAATGACGGGGTCCTTGCGACTCGAACTGGGAGGATAAGGAGAAGTCATCGTTTTCTTCCCTGAATAGTACAGGGCTCAGGGTACGCAAAAGTGAGCGCTTGACTTATATATAACACTGTCCGCCCTGTTTGGATCTGCTGACCCTTGACTTGATAAGCCTCTGACTCCGAGTACTCCGGATAGGTTGTACATACCTGGACAGGGTTTAGATCCACCCGGACTGCGCAAAGCCAGGAGAACCACGAAGCCGTAACGCACAGTGTGGCATCCAGGGCATGTTCTTCTGTTTCGCTTTAGGCTAAGGCCGATAGAGCCTATCCGTGGAGCCTTCGAGTGTAGACATACGTCGACAAGACTTGGGCAAAGGGCGCTGGTAGATTTATAGGTACCACCCAAACCCAGATAGTCACCAACGTAGGGGAAAGGTCGATGGTGGCAATGGCAAGGGCAAGAGACACCAGAGTTAACAAGCTCCAGATATCGTGGGGGCGGAGTGTGCCAAGACGTGCAGGGACTTTGGCTAGGCTTGAGCCCAGCAGAGAGCACGGTGATGAGTGGGTTTAGTCTTGCGATACGATCACCATGAATAAGGCGCGGCTCAAACGGCAAGGTGCAGAGCTCAGAGCGCCAGATGCGCGCCGATTTGGCTTTATTTGGTAGTGGCGCGTGACGCGCTCGCCTTGAGTGTTTAAAAAGGTACATTATTATTCCTCAAGAAACTAGCGATAAGAGACGTGTAGAAGATCTATAGCCAAGAGCCAATAATCAGTCAATCCTTCTGTTCACCTTGGGCACACACAACCACATCAAAACCATCCCTCCCATCATTGACACCATGCTACAAAAAAGCCCCATAGCATCAGAATCCTTCATCCCGCAACTTCCACAAAGGAAGTACTCACAGAGGCTGCAACGACTTGATACCAAACCTCGACGCCAAAATTCCAGTGACAAACGGCAAGACAGCAGAGCCACTCACGCCTATCCCAGCGATCCACCCAACGCAAGCTGTGAGCATCCAGTGTGGGAGGATACGGCTCGAATGGGAGACGATTATGGGGAAGAAGGGGCCCAGGAGGAGACCAATGATCGAGACCTACGATATTATCATGAGTCTCAGAAGGTGGGATATAGGAGAGTAAAGAGGACGTACGGCGATGGCGTTTTGGATGATCGATGGGACGAACCAGATCGTCAATTCTAGACTGTGGAGTGAGAGAGGACTGTGAGGAGGCGGAGAGGTAAGAGGAAAGGTTAAGACTTGCCCGATTGCGAGTATGGTGTATACATAGACGACCCTCTCTTCTCCGATCCATCTGTTGACGCCAATCAAAGCGACGCGTCCCAGAGCCAGACCTCCGAAGAAACCAGAGGAAATATATCCTGAACTCGGACCCCCACTACGTTCGCGGATGATAAACGTGACAATCCAGCCTACGGGTGCGAAGTCCCCAGGTTAACAAACGAAGTTTGGGAGGCACGAGATGAAAGAAGCACATACCTCCAAGGCTAACTTCAATCCCGACATAGATAAGACAGAACGCTGCGAGGAGGTGTACAGCAGGCTGTTTGATCATACTCTTGAACTTGTTATCGTTGGCGTTGAGTGCGGCGTCTTCGCTTGGGTTTTGTCCTGCGTCTGCCAAGATTTCTTTCGCAGTCTCTTAGTCCAAAGCGCAATCGAAAGGGCCGTTGAGAATACATACCTTCTTGTCGTCGGAATCGGAACACAAGGATGAGAGCGGCAATGTTGGTGAGTTGCATCCCTGCAGAGGTGAGGTAGTGGAACGTCCATCGAGGTTGGGTCGAGAAGACGGTTGAGACAAAGGGTGCAAGGAAAGCACCCAAACCTAAATAGAGTAGAGCCCGTTCGTTTGAGCTTTTTGGAACAGCGTGAGGAAGAGCGTACCGTAACACCCATGGTAGATACCAAGCTTGGTGTGCATGTTTTTCTTCAGACTTCCAAGGAAGCCGTTGGCTTGTCCGTTCTGTTCACGTCCGGTTGCGAATCAATATGCAAAGAGATGGGCACGAAACGTTGAGTGACACTCACTGCCAATGAGATCCCGAATCCGGTGAGTCCACTTGCAAATGCGAAAGCGGGAAAGGGGGGAGTCGGGCACATGATGACATACCCCACTGTCTGGACGCAAGCTCCAAACACCAGAACCTTCAAACATCAGAGTCAGAGATGCGTTCTTCTGCAAAGTAGTACAGCATCATGCTCACCTTTCCAAACCCGAACCGGTCATTCAACCAGATATTCGCAGCAGCGCCGACAATATGGCCCTACACATATGCCTAGAGTCCGTAAAGCGTTGAATGCGGGAGAGGCGAGACTTACGATAGCAGTCGCCACGAAAAGCAACGAAACAACCACATAGTCCAGTTTATAGTCCACCTGCATACGCGGATGAGAGGACCCGTTGTGCCGTCGTTCCATCCTACGAGAAAGACGAGCCAGCAGAGGGCGGCGAATTGGATACGGTCGTTTCGCTGGTGGCGTTTTTGCAGCTCGGGGGAGATATCATCGTCATCGGTAGTGGTTGCGTCGGCCTGACTCGAGCGAGCTGTTGTGGTGCGCAAGACGGGTTGAGAGTATGGGAGCTGTTTGAGCTCTATGTCTTCGTGACCAGAGGCTGTAGCTGCTGACGAGGGGCCTGCGACTTTGCTGTCTGCAAGGGAGGACGGGAGGGAGGGTATCGCCTGAAGCTCGACCACGGAACCTCTACGACTCGAGCTGGGAGGATACGACATTATCGTTATCCTGAAATAACACAGGGTTCAGGGCAAGATAAAATTTGGGGTGTGAAGCCGCTCAAGGCTTGATCTTATATGGGTAAAGACTTTGGGCTTGTCCTGCTGACCCTTGGACTTGATAAGCCAGTGACTCGAGGGAGTACTCGGAATACGTTTGGAAATTACTTAACAAGACACGTTTTAGATCCACAAAAGGCTCAGAAGTCCTATGGAGCCGTAATGCTCCCCAAGAGCGAGGATGCCATGGGCGGCCATCTCTTCCCTGAAGGGTCATGATTGTCTAGACTGTCTTCGATCCAACCCACATGCGTCTTCCTTCTTCATTTGGAGACCATAAGGGTATGGTCTGACGCGACGCGCTCCTGGAATCTGTGCAGTTGACGAGCTGGATGTACACAAGTGTTCAAGAGACGAAATCAATGGGCGCCAACTGTCGGATAAACCACGGAGAATAACAAATAGGGGCTATTCCACACATGATTTGGCTGTATTTGGGTAACGCGCCTCGCCGTTGTCGCGCCCAAACCGTTCTTCACTCCGTCGACGACAACAGCAACGACGACGACGACGCCTACACTTCCCCCACTTCCTCAGTCTCACCGATTGAAATGAACGGCGCACGAATGGCACGTCCCCACAACGCTTACCACCGTGGAAAAAAGGCATTGGTCGGCCACCACCAAGTCCAACCCGCCTGGCGTCCCAACGTAGCTCAGGCACGCGCCGCAGCCGAACTCCAACAACAGCAACAAGGCAGCAGGATCTTCTTGAGCCAGTTGCCTCCTGATGTGACGGAGCAGGAAGTCGAGGTACTGTCGCGTCCTTGTATCGCTACTGTAGGAAATTGACGACTCAATGGGTAGTAACGCACTTGTCTGTGTGTTCGATTTGGGAATGGTGTCTGTAGGAATTGTTCAGAAAAACAGTGGGACCTGTTAAAGAGTCCTTTTTGGTGTACAACTCGCAGGGAAAGTCAAAGGGGATGGCGGTGGTGTCGTTTATGAGAGCAGGGGACGCTGTGCTTGCTCGGACGAAATATAACGGGAAGATTGTCGACGGGCGTACGTTTCTGTTTCTCTATCTATTGCGAGGAATATAGATGCTGATGCAGGATGCAGGTCGGCCTATAAAGATTGAGATTATTGCGGATGGCGTTCCGGCGCCTACGTCGTATCCAGGAGCACCGGGGCAAGCCGCTGCAGCCGCTCCTTCATTAATGGACCGACTGGGGATTCCAAAGCCACCTCCTGTAGCACCGTCGCTCGTACAGCGTACACAGGTCCCACCGACCAAAGGACCTGCGCCGAACCAGCCTCTGGTGCATAAGCTGTGCGTCTCCCCTCTTTCCCTCTTCACCTTCTGGAAGGCTAACGGTCGTGTAGGCAAGCAAAGGCGGCTGCGGCCATCGCCTCTGGCCAGAACGGTGCTCCGCCAGCCATCCAACCACGTCGTGTGACGGCAAAGAAAGGTCCCAAGCGATTGAAGAAACGACCGTTGACGGCAGCGGACCTTGACAAGGAAATGGACGACTACCGCGCAAGCGGTGTTGGCGACGATACCGCCATGTCATAGTCTATCCACTATCCAGAGCTCATACATACTGTACCCTTGACGTCCATCATCTTCTCGTATTCGATTCTTCTTGTTTTTTCCTTGTATAATTCGAATTCTTGCTTATCTTATCACTTTTGATTGCATATGGCAAATCGCGTCAGGGGCCTTAGCTCCGTTGCTTCCTTCCTCCTCTTGCCTTCCTGCGCTAACCCAGGGGCACGATGGTCGCACCCCTCTACACAACCGCCTCGGGTCTCCTCTTCCACGCCGGCAAGATCGTCATACTCACCATCGGCCTCCCAGCACGCGGAAAGACGCACATCTCGCGAGCTCTCGAACGATATCTGCGATGGATGGGCATCAAGACGCTCGTCGTCTCTTTGGGGGATTATCGACGCAAGGTATTGGGTGGGGCGCAAAAGGTGCCTCCGGATTATTTTTCTCCAGGTGCGTTTGTCTTTCTCTTGTCGTCGTGTCAGATGTGTATAGATATCTGGTCGGTGGCTGACACCGCCTAACAGGGGAGAAAAGTCCAGAGACGATCGCGCTGAGGAAGAAGGTCTCGGACGGGTGTGAGAAGCTTATCTGGGACTACTTTGACAACGGTGGTCAGGTCGTCATTTACGACGCCAACAATGGGCGGAAAGAGACGCGAGACGAGCTAGCGAGGAAGTTTGAGGATCGGGGGATTCATGTCGTCATGCTCGGTTAGTTTCTCCTCTCTTCCCTTCCTCCTCCTCCTTCCCCATATGCCATTGGAATTGAAAACTGAATAAATGAAAATGGCCGTCATATAGAATCCCTCTGCGACAACAGAGACATCATCGAAGCCAACATCCGAAGCGTCAAAATCTCCTCTCCCGATTACCGAAACTGGGACCCAGACCAGGCCGTACAAGATTATTACAATCGTATCAAGAACCATGAACAGTATTATGAGACGATTGATCCAGAGGATACGACCTGGCCGTTTATCAAGATTTTGAATGTGGGGGAGAAGATTACTTTGAATGGCATTCAAGGGTATCTTCAAGTGCGTTTATATTCATTCCATTCCTTTGGTGAGACTACGATAGCTGATGTAGGTTATAGTCACGGATCGTGTTCTTCTTGATGAATATCCATAACCGGTTCAGGACCATCTACTTTGCTCGAGTCAGTCGCCGTCTCCTCTTCTTACATTGACGAAACGGAATGCTAATCTTAAACATAGTCTGGCCAATCACTCATCGAGCACTCGTATAAAGCCGATTCCGATTTGTCGCCTGCAGGCTGGGAGTACGCCGAGAGGCTGAAAGACTACGTCCTCGAACGACGTGCAAAGAGTCTTGAAGCGAGGGGTCTTGTGCCTTCTGAGCGTAAACTGGTGGTAAGCTCGTACTATTCCCCTCGTCAAGCTCTCACTCACTCACTCACTCACTCACTACTCTCACGATAGATCTGGACGTCCACACGAAGGAGAGCGCATCATACAGCCTGGCCATTCGTAGCAGCAACCACAGGCGGCGCCCAATCCATGCCCATCCCACAAGTGTTTCTCGACAGCGGTGAGACCGTCACCTCACCCATGATGGACGAGTTTGAACTGGCAGTGGAGGATGAGGACGCCGTCACCACCCCGCCTGCTACTATCCCTGCTCCGACTGTCCGTCTTCCCATACCAAAAAACACAGTTGACACTTCCTCTATCCCTCTCCCTCCTCACCATCATCTACAAAGTGTACCTCTCGATGGGCAGCCCCAAGGCGAAAGCAATGGCGAAGGAGGAGGGGGGGATGGAGATGGAGAAGGGGCGGCAACCCCCCCTGTACGCCCTCGTAAACCAACCCCACCTCTCCCATCCCGCGTCAAAGTGGTCGAGAAACCGCAGATGCTCGAGATCAATCCTGGGATCTGGGATGGTCTGAGCCCTGAACAGGCGAAAAAGTACTATCCGTTGGATTGGAAGCGGTTCACCAAGGATCCGTATTCGTATCGTGCGCCGAGGGCGGAGAGTTATCATGATTTGAGTGGTGCGTCTCCTCTCTTCCTTTTCTGTACCCTCCCTCGTGGAGAGCACCCAAGCACGGTACTGATAATTGGCGCATAGTCCGCTTGGAACCCATCCTCATCGAACTCGAACGCGAACAAGAAGACCTTCTCATCATCGGACACGCATCCGTCATTCGGTGTCTCTTAGCCTACCTTATCGGCCTCCCCCCGGCGGAGATCCCAGCGATTGAGATTGCGAGGGGTGATTTATTGGAAGTCGTACCGACGAGTTATGGAGTGCATAGTCACGCTTTCCATTTTTGGGATGGGCCGGGGAGGAGTCATGAGGGTGCTTCGGGCGTGGGAGGGGCGGGTGCGAGAAGGCGGGCTGCTACTGGGGCACATGGAGAACTTGGAGGTGAGGGAGAGGATGAGGATGAGGAAGGGCTGGAAGGCGCAGGAGGGGGTGGAGGAGTCTGGGGTCATGAAGTCGAGCATGGGCGCGATGCGAATAATTTCTATGAGAATTATGCGGAAGATACAAAGGGCAAGAGGAAGGTTGTGGTGGACGAGTCGTTGTTGACTGGAGAGGTTGGGACGCCGAGTAGTGAGAGGGAGGTTGAGGTTGAGATATAGGTGTACTGTAGTTTTGCTCGATCTGCTTGTATATTGTTTTGTGTGCATATCTGTGAATTTTTAGTCAATGTTGCAGTATTGTATCGATCGTTTTATCGTCGTTCATGAAGTGCCTTTCCAGTTAGTTCGTAGGAGCTATAGCTGGTCGATACTCGGGGAGAATGGCTGCAGGGTATTGTGGCGTTGAGGAATACATAACTCTATGGTTTCTGAATTTGAGCAATGATGTCAGCGCTCAGACCACCGTCCATAATCGACACTGCGCAAAACATGCTTATCCTTATCACACGAGGCTTATCTCGACGAGTACTGGATGCCTTCTAGTATCAATCCATTCATACACTAGAGAAATATATAGTACACTTGATACAACAAGAGAGAATAAGGATAAAAAATGAGAGCAAATGCAGAGACGACGAGGCCAAAAAGGTTCCCCAATGGGAAAGATGGAATATAAAAGAGAGATAACAAGAAAGTATGAAGAGAACATCTACTCTTCGTCCTTCTTTCCCTTGGTCTTTGTTGGTAGCAGCTCTGGTGCAATGTGAGGAACGACACCACCCTGGGAGATGACGACGTCGCCGAGGAGACGGCCCAATCTGCATATTGAGATGAGCTGGATGAAGGAAGGCAAGAGAAGATAGAACTCACTCTTCGTCGTTACGGATGGCGAGTTGGAGATGACGAGGCACGATACGGTGCTTCTTGTTATCACGAGCGGCGTTTCCGGCCAACTCGAGAATCTCAGCTGCGAGGTATTCGAGGACGGCAGCGAGGTACACTATCAGGCTTATTAGTTAAAGTTGTCTCGTCAATACTGAAGATAGACATACCAGGGGCACCAGCACCGACACGCTGGGCGTAGTTGCCCTTCTTCAAGAGACGGTGGACACGACCGACAGGGAACTGGAGACCAGCTTTGGACGAGCGAGATTGGGACTTGGTTGCGTCGCCAGTGGTAGCCTTGCCAGACTTGGACTTTCCGCTTACTTTGCCAGACATGGTTGATTATTGGTGAAAAGAAGAAGAGGTGCGGTGGTGGTGGTGGATGTGGTGGTGATGAAGATGAGGGGAGGAGACAGAAAGGCACGTTGTATTTATACCCTCGTTTGAGCCATCAAAAATCAACAGATCAACAAACGAAAGAGGACGCGTCGCGGGTGGCTGGCCATTGGACGCGTGATCTGGCCATGCCAAATAGATGCAAATACATCACGTGCCATCATATATAGTCGCGGGTGAGCGACGATGGATGAGTTACAAGTCCCTTGCCTTCGTTCCACCACCACCACCGTCCACTCACTCAACCCTTTACAACCACTCATCTGCAATGGCACCCAAACCCGCTTCCACTGCCGGAAAGGCTCCTGCCTCCACCGCTTCCAAGGCCCCAGCCAAGTCTGCCGATTCCAAGGCGGCAAAGAAGACCTCCAAGCCTGCGCCTGCTGAGGGTGACAAGAAGAAGCGCAAGAAGGTCCGAAAGGAGACTTACTCTTCTTACATCTACAAGGGTAAGCAGCATCTTCCACTTTGCTTTCAAACTCAGTCTAATCCACTGGGACTTCAGTCCTCAAGCAGGTCCACCCCGATACTGGTATCTCCAACAAGGCCATGGCCATCCTCAACTCTTTTGTCAACGACATTTTCGAGCGAATTGCCACAGAGGCTTCCAAGCTCGCTTCGTACTCGAAGAAGTCGACCATCTCATCACGAGAAATCCAGACCGCTGTGCGCCTCATCCTCCCTGGTGAATTGGCCAAGCACGCCATCTCGGAAGGCACCAAGTCAGTAACCAGTAAGTCGTCTGTATTCCTTCATGGCAGGGTAGAGGCTGATGGGGCGCGATAGAATTCTCGTCTGCTGGTGCCAAGTAAACAAACAAACGTCTTTGTCTGTCTGTCTGCTGTTGTACCTGTCTTTCTTGTGTCTTCGCATCTGTATATTTATCATCTGTACATTTAATGCATCGCTTTCTCTCTGGGATATCTCGTCTTTGTTGACTCTAAAACGCGACGTCGATGTAAAGACACGTGCAATACGCAACGCGTTTCTGGTTCCCACGGTGTTTCGTTTGGGTGAATTCGTACGGGAAAAGTGACAGCAAACTGGTTTGTTTGGAACGACGACAATATGGCTGATGCTGGTGCGTATTTCTTGGGTTGATGGTAGGAGACATTTGGCTAATGGCAGAGAAAGGATTCTTCAAGGGCACGTCCGCAGAGCAGGACAGACGTTTCTCGGACAAGGAGCTCAAGCTCATGAAATCCATGAAGTTTCCGCCTGAATTTGACAAAAAGGTTAGTCAAGCCAGCTATGAAGTGCACGTCACCCGACGTATCCTCCTTCTCGTTCCAATGCAAGAACCAGCGCTAACCAGTTTGTAAATTGTACAGGTCGACATGCGCAAAGTCAACCTCAACGTCATCAGACCTTGGGTGGCCAAAAAGATTGTAGAACTCATCGGGATCGAGGATGAAGTGGTGGTCGAGTATGCCATGGGTCTCTTGGAAGACGAGTCGAACCCTGTACGTCTATCCTTCTCATTTCTACGACATTACAAATCTGACTGACATTCCTCTCTTCCTTCCTTCTCTCCTCCTGCCTATGCCCATCTCTCTCTCTCTCTCGCACACACCCATTCCTCACATCCATCTACAACAAAAACACCAGTCCCCTGACCCCCGCAAAATGCAAATAGCCCTAACAGGTTTCCTAACCAAACACACCACACCCTTCATGTCCGAACTATGGACTCTCCTCCTCGAAGCTCAATCCGAAATTTCAGGTGTACCCCGTACATTTGTCGAGCAGAAAAAGGAAGAGCTGCGCAAGGCTCGGGAGAATGATGCGAGAGCTATTGGGGAGGGCGACCGGAGGCGGTTGGATGAATTCCGCGGTGGTGGAGGTGGTGGCAGAGGAGGGAGCAGGTTCGATGATCGAGGTCCACCAGGAGGAGGAGGAGGGCCCCCAGGAGGGAGGTTCGACCCAAGAGGACATCCTGGGGATCGAGGGGACTATGGAGGTGGACGCGGTGGTGGTGGGAGAGGTGGACGAGGGGGCGATAGAGGACGAGGTGGACGCGGTGGACGTGGACGTGGAGGGTACAACGATGATCCTAGCCGAGCGAGAGATTCTGGGTGGGGAGGACGAGGTGGTGGTCCTCCACCTCCCTCTGGTCGACGTTCCTCACCACCGAGGAGACGCGGGAGGTCGCCTTCTAGGTCTCGGTCTCCGCCCAGGGGAGGTGGGCGAAGGAGGAGAGGCTCGCCTTCACGCTCGAGGTCAAGGACGCCGCCTATGAGACGTGGACAAGCTAGCCCGTCGTCCCGCAGGTCTATTGCCTCTTCTGTGTCGCGTTCGAGGAGTAGGAGTCGGACTCCACCCGTCATGGCCAAGAGACAGCGCCAGCGGTCGCCTTCGTTTGATGCTCGTGGTCCTCCTGGTGGAGGCGGTGGTCGAGGAGGGAGGGATGGAGGAGGAGGAGGAAAGAGGAAGGGGAGGGATAGCCGGTCTCCGCCTGCTAGACGCCGTAGGGTGTCTCATGGTCCGAGGTCCAGGTCGAGGACCCCACCTGCGGATGATGTGAGCATGGGCGGGAAGTCGCCTTTGCCCGCTGCTGGTGCTGGCAAGAGACGGGCAAGTCCCAGTGTCAGTCGGAGCCATAGCAGGAGCAGGAGTCGCAGTAGGAGTCCACCGCCAGCGAATGCGAGAAGGGGTGGGAAAGGACGAAGGTCGCATTCGAGGAGTCGGTCGCCGCCTAGGCGCCAGCAGCAGCAGCATCAGGGACGTGGTGCGCCTCGAGGTGGCCGTGGTGGTCGAGGAGGAGGCGGAGGGGGGAGAAAAGCGAGGGAATATGCATCCAGTCGTAGTAGGAGTAGGAGTCCTGCTGGGAGGAGAAGCGGTAGTCAAAGTCGAAGCAGGAGCAGGAGTCCTCCTCCTCGTAGGAGGGGTGGTGGGAGTCACAGCAGGAGCCCGCGTCGCAGGGATGCCAGTGGAAGCAGAGGTGGAAGTCGCAGTAGGAGTGTGTCGATGAGGAGTCCTTCCCCTCCTCCCGCCAGGCGAGGTGGAGATTATGGACGTGATCGAGGTGGGAGAGGACGTGGAGGAGGTCGAGGTGGACGTGATGGAGGGCGCAACGACCGAGGCCCTCCTGCTCGTGACAGAGACGCTGGTCGAGGTGGTGGTGGTGGTGGTGGTAGGGATAGGATGGACGTCGACTCTCGCGCTGCTCCTCCCACTCCTGGTGGTGGAGGAGGAGAATTCAAGATTCGAGGACAAGCGCAGGCTCAGAAGGCTGGGAGGTGGGGAGGGGACGAATCGAGGAGTCCTAGTCCGAAGAGGATGAGTCCGCCGCCTACACCCGGAAGAGGTCCAAGTCACAGCAGGAGTAGGAGCCGTACACCTGATAGTAGAGCAAATGATGAGGTATGTGATCTTCCTTTTCCTTCGTTCTAGTCTTTCCGTTCAACCCCTTTGACTGCCATCTTCATATCTTGGTCTTTTGACAAATGCCCAATTGGCTGATCGCCCTTCTTTTTCGTTGTCTCTCAACAGTGATGGAAAGGACCAATTTGCTGAATCTATTACTTTCAGGATGAACGAAAGGAGCTGGAGAGGAGGGAGAGCGAGTTGAAGGAAAAGGCCTTGAGGAACAAGGTTATTAGGACGAGGAAGGCGAGTTAAAGTGAAGCCTCGGTGATGCATGGATGGATGGATGTGGGTGTTTCTAATGTGTACGGTTTCGTTATTTGCCTTACAGTGCTTTTCTGTTGTTTTTTTCTGACTTTCAATTCTAATTCTTTGACCATTGCCTCAGTTGCCTCCTCCACGCGCGATTGTTGCGATGCTCGTTGTCCTATTGGTAGTCTTCTGCCTGTTTTAAAACCCTCTTCGTTTGTGCGTCTGAATTTCTTTCCTTCTCCCCAGTTCTTGTTTCTGCAGGCTTTCACTTCTTGTTTAAGGCTGGCAACTACTCCATTCGGATTTTTGATGTCTCTCTGTATGATAATCCGACCGCCCTTCCAGTGACCCTTCTCCCATGCGGAGGCTCTTGGACCCGCTTTCTTCACAGTGGCTGCGCCAAAGCCTTTCATTGCTATTTCTCAACCCTCGGCGTCTCGGCCATTGCTCAGAACGCACAGATTTAACAACCAAGACACCCCCGTTGTTCCATCGCCCGCGATCGCTTTCTTCTCGTCCTACCATTTCATTTCCGCGACCTCATGTTCTACCTCTCTTTCGTCTATCTGATGTTTTCGCGCCGCTTGTCTTCCGATTCTTAACATTCTCTTCGTTGGTACGATCGCGCTTTTTGTCCGTAATTGCGAAAGCCAAAGATTGGCACATTTTCCATTACATCGCTGAATTTACACAACGAAGTGAGGAGGTGCAATTCATAGCTCCAGGGCTAAGCTTGGAATCCGGCTGGAATCTGGATCCCACTCACGAGCTTGCCTCGCACCGAGATTGTGAACTTGAAGTACCACAGTTGGGGATCTTCCAGAAGAGGGTCCACGAAGGAACAATGAACCATTGAAAATGGAGGGGGGTTGCTTTCCTATTGCTGTTGTTAGAGGTATGAAAGGACTGTTACAGATCTACCACCCCGATCCTGCTGATTTGGCGTGACGGAGAACTGAACAATCGGTAGTGCAGATCTCTCGCAAAAGGGCAGGCAAACGAAGGTATCTGTCTATCACGTCTCATCACGTTTAGAAGGAGGCCTTGAGACAGGTCCACTGAGCTGGCAAGGGGCATTCTGACGCCAATGGCGCAGTCGGTGATGAGAGATAACGCTTAATGAACGACGGAACAGCAGGCCCACAAAACGTCATAGGTACAGACATGAAAGTCGACGGTAACAAACGTTAGGATGAGCGACATGGCACGCGTAGGTATGGCGTATTAGGGCAAATTTAGCGTGTCAAATCTTGAATGTGCAATGATCAGCGGCGCGACCTGACTTTGCTCTTTCCAATCTTGAACTCATAGTATCCGGCTGTTTGAACATGTTAGTATTGAATTCTATTCTGCAATGAGGGGTTTGGCCTGCTTTTCGTCGATTGAAGTGGACTTCTAGAACATATGGGTCGTGGCATGGACTGGGTGATGGTAGATGTCAGTCGATCGAAATAAACAAAACTCTAATATGCCGGCCAGTGTGCGAGCGGAGACTATGTACTATTCGTTGGTGTTAGTAGCGCTAGAACAGTGACGCTACCAATCTGATACCTGTTCAGTAGCTCTTACCAGGTTTGGCTCTAGACCTGCGACTGGTTCCTCGGCGAATGCTGTGAGACGAACCTCGCTAACGACCATATGTTCCTACATACCACTGAATCGTACGGCCAGCTTCGGCATGTACCTTCACATCACCCCAGTCACATTACAAATGAAAGGAATGTAAGCGCCGCTCGACTGCTGGGGTGCGGCGGCATGCCTCTGCAACATTGACTGTGAATCAGCGAGGTCACTAGCAGGGCTTTCGGCAGAGGCTCTTGAAGCACCAGATGATCGAGCCGTGATCGGATTCTGTGCGTCAAGGACCTGGTTTTGGAACCTGTCTTTGCCTTGTCGTGCTCATGAGAGTACATCGCGACGTGTTTTAGCGCGTCATGAGCTTCTCATCATGTATATTCTTACCTTATACGACAAATATATAAGATCTGTCCACTCTTCACGTGCATGAAAGCGAGGACAATTCATAGAGAAAGGGTAGCAGGTATGGGGGGCTAGAGAATGCAGCGATGTCCCTTAAGGTATAAAAAGTCATCAGGGTGTATATAGGCTCATCTTAACTTGTTTCTGTGGCGCCAGGCCCAGCAAGGCATCCAACGCTGAGATTTGCCTGCCAAATCCAACGAAGGCGATTTTCGCGATTTTCTGAACGCCCCATCAAAGGGAGTCCGATCATCGGCTTGGATCAGTTTCACGGTGCAAGCCAAAAGTATATTCTTTTACACCAGTCCCTCAGGATTACCTTCCTCGAGTTCACTGCGTTTGCTTCATGTTTCCATCCTGTGGGCATGTCTTAACAAACAGAGGACTAGAACACGAAACTGGGAACGTGTTTGATGAAGGGTCTGGCAGCGCGAAACACGGGCTTCAGGCCTAAACGCACATTCAACTCACGGATTTCGGTAAATATTTCTAGACAGTATCGTAGTTAAATTAAATGGTCACCTTCGTGCCAAGCTTGACATCTGTAGCTGCTCAGGAATAGACAGACAAAAGGCCAAAAGTTGACGATGGCCAGGGGTTTGGCTTTATTTGGCCGCGACCCTCATCTTGACCGCTTTCTCCTTGTTAGCCAGGACGCTCACTCTGCTGCGCTCCGCTTGTAATCAACTTCCACCCCTGAACTTACCAGGGATTTGGCTCTGACAAACCTCGGATATCGATCCATTAGCTGCTGAACCGTTTCTGCTCCTTTGGCACTGCACGAGTCGTGCCTCCTGGACAACAGTCCATACTCTTGACCCTGCAATCGTTGCAAGGACTCAAGTCCCAGCTGCTGGTATCATGGATGTATCGCGTTCTGGCTGGTGCGAAGTCCTCACCACGATGCATGCTTCTGGTATAAGAGGCGCCAAAAATCTTGGTGAAGCTGTAGACAAGCATGTCGCGTCCCAAAATCCTCTCCTCAATCGGCTCCTCGATCAGGATTGAGGTGCCTCCCGGGTGGCATGCAAACCTTAGTGCAGTACGTACCCGAACCAAAGTCCTCACCATCTTCATCGTCCTCACAGTAACTCTATTTCTAGATCAGCCGAAAGACCTATAACCAACTCGTCCAAGTCGATGTTGAGGTCAACGGCGAGACGCTCTCCAATTACCTTGTCAATATGTGGGGTCAGACCAACCAGCCCATGAGAGATCTTGACTCGCACACCGACACCGTCTCGATCAAACCTCTGGACAAAACTTTCGTCATTGCAATCCACAGCTACTTCTCCACTGTCGCCAAAATCAAAGAGGATGACCTGCTCAAAGACGAGTACCGCAGCTCTCAGGTGAACATTCTCAGTACTCAGAGACATCCCAAGGCCCCTGCTGGCTTCCCGGACTACAGCACCTTCTTGGTAAGCATCTTACTTTGTCTTCGTCGATTCGGCTTTAACCCCCACTCAATAGCTGTTTATTGAGGATAGCCCTCCTGAGCAAGGAACTCAGGGTGTGCCTGAGTTCGATGACTCGTAAGCTTTCCGAACTCTCCTTCGCAGACGTCCCTAAACGGTCTATTCCAGCCTTGTCACGCTCAACATTACCCAAGGTCCTATTCCCGGCTCGTTTCCTGACACGAGTTCTGCTGCCCTCGCTCACGCCGGCAAGGATGCCGTCCGTAGTTGGATTGACGTTGTCACCGATCCTTCCAAGCCTGGACCCACTGTCGATCCGATGACACTGGTACCTAACAAACCTTACCCCGTTTCTCCATATCCTGTTGGTATCATCGGTGCTGGAATTTCCGGCCTCTATGCTGGCCTCATGCTTGATTCGCTTGGTATCAAGTATGAGATATTGGAAGGGTCCAGTCGCGTCGGAGGTCGACTTTACACCCATAAATTCCCAAAAAACAAAGGAGCACAATATTACGACGTGTGTATCGAACGTTTCTGTGGATTATAAACTGAAGCTAACACCCCTTTACACAGGTTGGCGCCATGAGGTTCCCTGATACGACTTTCATGGCTCGAACCTTTAAGCTGAAAGACCGTTTGGGCATCAAGATGCTCGACTACATTCGTAGCAACGACAACTCGTTCATGTGCTTCAACGGAATCAGCGCCACCAGGGCTGAGTACATCGCCGCTACTAGCCAGAGCCTTCGAAAGAAGGTGGACATCTTCAAGGTCACGGAGGCCAACGGCGGACAGATTCCTGAAGACGAGTATCAGAAGGGTCCTGAGTACTTCAGGGATGTCATCTTGGATGAATTACGCCAGTACTTCGTGAAGTACCCATTCCAGGAAGCCTTCGAGAAATTGAAGCAGTGGGAGGGGCATTCAGTCCGAAGCTATCTCTTGGTTGTCAAGAAGATCCCTTACCCCGTCGTCGACTGGTACGAGAAGATGGAGTCGCGAACTGGGCTCTTCGACATGAGCTTGACTGAAACTATTCTTGCATCCCTCGTATTCGACGACCCCAACAAGCCCGCTGGTACCAACGTTCCTTGGTACTGCTTCGAGTAAGACTTTCAGTTTGCATTGGGACCTTCACTAATTGTCACCATCAATTAGCGGCGGTTCGGAGGTCCTGCACAAGGCTGTCCAAGAGCGCCTCACCACGAAGCCCCAACTTTACATGCGCGCCACCGACATCCACGAAGCAGACGGCGGTGCAAGTATCGAGGTCGAGTTTGACTCTCGCGCCAACCCCCGCCCCTTCGCCCAGGGCAGGACAAAGAAGAAGTTCTCCAATGTCATCTCGACCATGTCATTCGCTTGCTTGCGTATGGTCAACCTTGACCACTTGACCCTCTCCTATGCCCAGAAGAGCGCCATTCGTACCCTCATGTACACGCCATCCATCAAGATCGGTATGCAGTTCAAGACTGCTTGGTGGGAGAAGAAGTGCAATATCTTCGGTGGCCAGTCCTCCACCGATCGCCCCATTCGCAACATGTTGTACCCTTCCTATGGTCCTGACGGCTCTCACCCTGGCTCGCAGAAGTCCAACTGCATGATCGTCGCCTACAGCGGTATGCAGGACTCTCAGCGCTTGGGAGGCTTGATGAAGGGCAGGGGCACCCCCGAGGAGAAGACAATGCTCGACCTTGTCATGAGAGACTTGGCTGCCGTCCACAAGATCGACGTCAAGGAGCTTTGGGACGAGTTTGAAGACTACTTCCCCTGGGACTTTTATCGTGATGAGTTCCAACTTGGTCAGTCACTCGGTTTCATTTCTTTTCCTGCCAGGTTCTAACATCCGAGCCTTAGGTGCCTTCTGCCAATTCTCACCTGGACAATTCGAGCACGTCTACCCCCACGTCTGCCAGCCCGGCTCCAAGCAGCAGCGCTTCTACTTTGCTGGTGACGCTTGCAGTACTTTCCATGGGTTAGTTGCACGCTTCAACTCGTGTTCTGGTTGCTGATTCCATCATGTTGGTTGCAGTTGGGTTGCAGGTGCTCTCAACTCTGCGTGGCGATCAGTCTTCCAGATGCTCATGGCTCATCCCGAGCTCAACCCGAACCCCGGGGAGGACATTATTGCCAAGTTCAAGGCTGAGTGGGGTGATTCGGAGGAGTGGGACCAACGCGACCTCGAGAAGGTGACCCAGCTAAACGCCAAACTGGCAGAAAGTCCAGCCACCCGGTCCGGGGAGATGGTTTGCCAGGTAAGTTGCATGCGTCGACATCTTCCAGCACGTATACTTAACGCTTGATGCAGAAGAAACTCGAGGGCTTCGAGAAGGAGAGCACCGAGCCCATCACTATCTCCACCAGTCACACTTTCCACCAGAGTGACTGGGAAAAGTTCAAGAAAGCGCAAGAAAGTGCAGTAAATTGTGGAGGCGGGAACTCCAAAAAGCTATGGTCCATTTTTATGAAAGTCATTCGGTGGGTTGACGGCAAGATCCTGGAGAAGTGGAAGGGCAAGAGATATCTGGGTTTCTCAGACAAGCTAATCAAGAGATTGTGCTTGCAAGATCAAGCAAACATGCATGGCCAACACGGTAAACATTACACCGCCAAAACGTCAAGACGTTGACACGACATTTCGGCCGTCCACATGTGTCCATGTGTCGTCGAGCGGATCAACAGCCTGCCTTTATGATTTTGTCATCCCAACACGTCCCCATGTCTATGTTTTGCCAGGTGTTTTCAAACATGAGCAGCATGTTTTATGTCGAGCTGGCGCGACAGTCGTAAATATTTGATTTTCTGCTCCTTTTCTTTTTTTGTTTGAAATTTATTCGCTCCTTTTTTTATGCATATGATTCGGGTTGAGCAGAGAAAGGGCATTGTATTTGGATTGTGCACGTACTACGAGTATGATTCATATACTATAAGAGCAAAGATACTACTGGACACATATTCCATCCCATCCATGTGACCTCCTTTTCCTGCATGAGCCATCGTTCCGTGTGGGCCTCGGCTCCTTTTGCGGGTTCCTACATAGTAACAGGGAGAGTGTTCGTTAAGACGATGGAAGAGCATATCAACTTACTTGGCGAACCGCTGGCTCTGACTGCCCAAACCCATGTTTCCCTTCCTTCCTTCCATCCCTGACTGCGACTACTTGTAGACTATAAGAAGAGGAATCTAGAGGAACATGATTGTTAGGATCTGGATCGCATATCAAACGCAGATAAAGACGAACCTTGACTCGCAGCGACGGTGCGTGCCCTACCCAATATATGACAAATGGCGAGAGGAGCAGAAATGGATGATGCTTGCTGCAGACGTTCGAACTGTTTGATAGGCAGCTTGTAGAAGTAACTTTAAGCTAAATTGGGTTGGGTAACTTACTGTGCAATGACCGTAGCGAAAAAGAGATCGCCAGGGAAGTGCGGGCACTCCTTGAGAAGGTCCTCAAGACGAACGGTGCGATTCGTGGTGCCTCTCCCGACCACCAGCGCCGAGGACGCCGCTATCTTGGCCGCCGCTTACCATTCACGCAGACCTCTGCATCCGCGAAAGGTCCGATCTGGTGCAACCCCCATTCTTCCATCGACGGCGACGTTGTCTTCTCGTTGTACCTTCTCGTCCAACCATCTCAATTCCGCGACCTCATGTCCTGCTTCTACGCCGTTATATTCTGCCTGCTTTTTTTGACAACTTCCTGACGAAGGAGCCCCAGCCCGATGTTGTCCCACGACCCGTAGCGTGCTCTTTCGGGTTTCACGGTCTTTGGGTTGGTTCACTCGAGGTTTAGCCTTGGCTGGCAGCGGTCCAAGGCACACAGGGAGGTATGGGGTACGTTATGACGAAGGTGCTTGTACGTCCAAAGTTCCAGGTCCCATATCACGTTGCGGCCTCCCGCCTCCGCTATCCCAGTCTTCTTGGGCACGGCAGGAGCTCGAGGAGTGTATGAAGAAGACTCTTTCGGAGGCTATCAGGCACCGGGGAGGAAACCCTTTAGAGTCTGTGTGGGGTATGCACGGATCAACCACGGTTCGTTGCACAAGTTGTTGAGTCGCACAGTTCCCGTCATTTGCTTGGGGGATAGTTGGTTGCTCCTCGTCGGACGCTATGGATACTGCGCCACTGTTGCTCTATCTTGATACCGGACACACTCGACCATTTCTCATCCTCCTACATGTCTTACAAGCGAGTCGTCTATTCATATCTCCCCCTTCATTTTAAGCATTCGCGAATAAATTCCCCGCCGTTTGTATTGGCAGGGATCATGGATCAGTGGGTAAAAAGCGGATGGAGAGAGCCATCCACGTTCTGAGCCCTTTCCTACCGGCTTCGATAGCTTCCTTTTCCTCCCTTGTTAGGATACGCTGCGTCTGGGATCGAAAGACAAGAGCCCTTGTGACAGACTTGTCACAAATCACTTTGCGTCAGCCCTTCTCTCAACGCCTAGTTTGGAGGGGGTCCTGCTTCTATCTCTCTTGATTACTATTCAGACTTTGAGTTTAACCGAGCCACTAGGAATTTTTTGAGCTCTGAGAGGCACCAGACTGGGTGTGCCGTGGACGGCAGCGGGTGAAGATGCCCTTGCATCTCAATTCCGTTCCTACGATTTGGGGATATAAAAGGTAGCCTCTTCGTCACGGTTCCTTCTCACAACGAACTCGAATACGCAGACGTCAAGATGAAGCCTTTCGCAACGGTCTTACTGGTCGCTGCCAGTGCTGCTGCTCACTCAACATGGCAAGCGCTGTGGATCAATGATGTGGACGCTGGCCAGTCTTGTCTTCGCAGGGCTGCCAACAACAACCCCATCTACCTCACCCAATCTGTATGTGCCCCCGGGGTTCGGCAATTCAGCGACTGACCCATGTGATGCAGGAAATGAACTGTAACTCTGCTACCAACAGCCCGAATGTCTGCACCATCAAACGTATGTCGCCTCTCCGACTTGGGGTGTTTGCTGGTATTGATCGATCGGTCTCTTCCAGCGGGAGACAAGGTCTCGGTTGAAATGCATGCTCAGCATGGCGATCGTTCGTGCAGAAATGAAGCTATTGGGGGGAACCACTACGGCCCTGTCACTGTCTACATGGGTGCCGTCAGTGATGCTAAAACCGCGAACGCCGCCAGCGTCGATTGGTTCAAGGTCTCCGAGTTGGGCCTGGTTTCAAACAACCCCAACTACTGGGCTGTCCAGGTTCTTAATGTCAGTATAATCACCCCACTGTTTGCTATGTGTGCTGATGTTAGGATAATGATAGGACAACTGTGGTCGCTACACCTTTACCGTTCCGGACATCGCGCCTGGAAACTACCTCATCCGAGCGGAAGTTCTGGCATTGCACGTCGCTGGACAATCTGGAGGCGCTCAGTTTTACCCTGGATGTTTTCAAGGGCGCTTTTCGTCTATTTTTTTATTGAAAGAAACTTACCTAGCCTATCTAGGTCAACGTCATTGGCAGTGGAACGGCTCGACCTCCCACCGTTAGGTTCCCTGGTGCCTACAAGGCGAATGATCCCGGTGTCCTCATCAACATCAACTATCCCTATCCTACCACCTACATCAGTGAGGCTAATTCTTGCTTCAGAATAGCTACGAGTATACTGACAATCTCTTGCTATAGTCCCGGGGCCAACTCCTTACGCTTATAAGGCGCCTGCTATGCTCAACTCTCCGTACGTCTTTCCGTCTATTGCATCCGCTGGGACGCACTGTACTCAACATAAAAACGCTTCAGTTACCCGAAAAGTGCAACATGGGCGACTCAGAATATGCCAAATACCCTCCCGACTTTTGTTCCCCCAGTCAACAACGATCCTGGTACCCCAGTCGTTACCCAGCCCCCAGTTGTGACGAGCCAGCCGCCAGTCGTCACTACCCAGCCTCCCGTTGTCACCCAACCTCCAGTTACCCAGCCATCCGGTCCTCTTCAAACTCAGTGGGGCCAGTGTGGTGGAACCGGATGGTCTGGCCCAACCGCTTGCCAATCGCCCTACGTTTGCAAGGTCACCAACGATTGGTACCACCAGTGCCAGTAAGCGTCGCCATGGTGCGATTTATTTCTCAAGCATGTTACGTCCTTCTTTTGTCTTCCTGTATTTCAATGTAACGAACGCTGTGGATTTGAGCTTTTGGAGGTTGAGGTCGAGAGACCCCCGCGTCCGGAAAATTGCGCCACAGATCACCATATCCATCACAGTACGATCGGCTTCGGAGCCCTTGGTTAGTACTGTGACGCAAGTCGAACCTGAGATACACGCTTTCGTTGAGCTATGGTAGTGGGCGCGCATCTGTCTAATAGCAGTCCATGGATTCTAGACCTGCGCCATCGCCGACTTTGCGGAACGTCGGAGATGTCCATCTGAGCTTTAAATTCGTCGTCCTCGATCAGCATCCGCTGAAACGCATTTCGAACTGATGTCTGCATATGCTATGCGTCGTGGATCAAGTGCTTCTGTCGTGGGTATCGAACGTTCTCTTGGGACAATCGGCTTCCTAGGTCGCTTCCCAGGTCGCATCAAGCAGTAGTCTTTCAGGGCTTGTTTATCCAGTTGGATAGTAGGGCCGTCAACGCTCACACAGGAGTCTGGTGCAGGGCAGGCAAGGCGAACATCCTCCGTCGCAGGGATTAAAGAGTAGTCACTGAGGGGTGAGTGGTGGCCCCTCGGGCTCTGCTCACTTTTGGAGGGAGTAACTGGGTGGACCCTTAAATACCCAAGCTCTTCATCTATTCCTAGACCACATTATACGGAGTACTATCAGTCTCTCCGGGAGACGTGGGTCGTGTGGCCATTCTCGTTTCACCGAAATTGCCTCAGATGATGCTTTGGGATGCTATCTGGTTGAAAGTTAGAGATTGTACCAGGATGGGATAGATAAGAACATTAACCTGCAACTGGGAATCTGGTGGAATATCACGAGTGAGTGATTCACGCTTAACCTCGCGCAAACTCAAAGTAGGTGCAGAGGCGGAGCGGGAGGTGGTTGAGAGATAACGCTCTTGAATAATTACAGAGTGGCCAAAGAGACACTCACAGAACGTCATCTCGCTTTTGTTACAAGTACATACATGAGATATTTTAGCGCTGAGCGCTGACCTTGAACTTATGGCAAGCGTGAGCAAATCCCATCATCTCCTGATCTGGCACCATGACTGCTGCACCAGGACTTTGCGCTTTGGTCCTGTTCTCTTCTTGTGTTACCTCTCACGTAACAGTTAGCCTTTGCACCGTCTATTGAAACGGGCTTCTAGAATGGAGGGGCAGTGGGATTCTGACCCTCATGGAAGGTGCCGGAGAACTCCTTGCCAATGGAAGCGAAATTCAACCCGCGGATGTGAATGTGGACCGTCTTCTGTCCCTTGGAGTAGTGTTTCTTCTTCGCCTCCTCGACAACATTATATTCTTCATTCCCGATATCATCACAGGGACCCAGGTCCAGCTGCTGACATCCCATTTGGGTTGGGGTGCACTGTGCTCAGGCGCACGGTATAAGGGCACACCAAACCCTTGGAAAACACTCTAGAAATCATGTCGCGTCCCAAAGTCCTCTCCTCCACCGGTGCCTTGATCAAGATTGAGGTGCCTCCTGGGTGGCATGCGAACATTAGTGCGGTACGTGTATTCAGCCCATCTTCATCGTCCTCACAGCGACCATTTTTCTAGGTCAGCCAAAAGACTTATAACCAACTCGTCCAAGTTGATGTCGAGGTCAACGGCCAAACGCTCTCCAATTACCTTGTCAATACGTGGGGTCAATGCAATCAGCCCATGAGAGATCTTGACTCGCACACCGACACCGTCTCGATCAAACCTCTCGACAAGACTTTCGTCATTACAATCCACAGCTACTTCTCCACTGTCGCTAAAATCAAGGAGGATGACCTACTCGAAGACGAGTACCGGAGCTCTCAGGTGAACATCCTCACTACTCAGAGACCCCCCAGGGCCCCTGCTGGCTTCCCGGACTACAGCACCTTCTTGGTAGGCACTTTCTGCGGTCTGCATCGGTTCGGCTTTCTTACTCCACTCGATAGCTGTTTATTGAGGATAGCCCTCCTGAGCAACGAGTTCAGGGTGGTCCTGAGTTTGATGACTCGTAAGTTTCCCGAGCTCTCCTTCGTAGTCGTCCCTGAACGGTTTATTCTAGCCTCGTCACGCTCAACATCGTCCAAGGTGGCATTCCCAGCTCTGACACCAATTCCGCCGCCCTCTCTCAGACCGGCAAGGATGATCCTGACAAGAGTTCGGCTGCCCCCGCTCAGACCAGCAAGGCCGATTCTGATGTCAAACCGAACAACGGTCAAGACATTGTCGCCCAGTCCAAGGTTGACTCGGGTGATTCGGAAGAGGAAGAGGAGGGCTCGGAGGAGGAGGAGGAGGATGAAGAAGAAGAAGAAGAGGACGAGGAGCGGGATCAACCCAACCCCGAGAAGATCCCCCAGCTAAACACCAACCTGGTACAAAGTCCGACCAGGTCTGGGTCCGGAAAGATGGCTCACCTGGTAAGTTGCTTCCATCAATGTCTTGCGGCATTTACACTCAACGAAGCATGTAGGAAATCGAGCCCTTCGAGAACAAGAGCCCAGAGCAGCTTGTCAAGGAAGTGCAATCAGTCCTTGCCGAAGCTGACAAGGTCCTCAACGAGAGCAAGAGCCCAGATACCCTTGGCGGAAATCAGCTTGTCAACGAAGTACAACCACTGCTTGAGCAGGCTGACTTGGCCCTCAACGAGAGCACGATCCCCGATGACCTTAGTGATGAGCAGCTCGTCAAGGAAGTGCAATCAGTCCTTGCGGAGGCTGACAAGGTCCTCAACGAGAGCAACAGCCTAGATGACCATGGCGAAGAGCAGCTCGTCCAGGAAATGCGACCACTCCTTGAGCAGGCCGGCAAGGTTCTCAACGAGACCAACGATGCCATCCGTGGTGCCTATCCCGACCACCGCTTCACCAACAAGGCCAAGCGGGGCTTTGCCAAGCGCGCCCCTACTCCTCAAGAGCAGCGTCTGGCACAGGCACTTAAAGTAGTGAGTGAAGCGCCTCCTTACGGATTATCTTCGTGCACTGACCCGTATATTATCAGATGATAGAGGAGGTCCAGGGAACCATTGAATGGGCCAAGGGCAAGCTCGAAAACAATCCCAGGGCGAAGAAAGACTTGGGTCCTCTTCTCGACGCCGTCACTCGTAAGTATATTTCCTCATACATATACGAGGTTAAATGCTGAAAACGAATATAGAAGAGGTACGAACTCGAGTAAACACAGCACACATGCCATACAGGAGGATATGTTGGTGTTATACAGAACGCAGTAAGGGTTGAACGTTATTGAGGTATAGGGGAAAGGTGTCCACAGACTACAGTGATCAGTCAGTACAACCAGCTTCGGGGCATTTGGCTGGCGCTACGCAAGTCAAACTGGAATATATGCGTGTTTTTTTGCCCATAGTACGGGGTGCACCGGTTTCTACTGCTGTCCACGGTTTCTAGACCTTCTCCCCATTCACATCTGCTGGAGCACCGTATCATGAACTCGTCGGACCACATCCATAATTGGCTATATCGCAGCCTCCTACCCAGGCGTACGTTCCAGGGGAGAATTCGCACTCTGAGGGATGAGGGGGCAGGATGGGATCATATCATATCTTATCAATTGTTTATTACTTCCGATCGTTGTTTCCGTTTTCGCTCTTTCTCCCCTTCCACTACGCCTGGCATAAAACATATACAAACAAATCGATGATGATACGGCGCGCGCGGCAGGGTCTGTCGGAGCCCCAAATCTTCCGCGGGGAGCTCTCCTCATTCCGCTGAAATAGCAGATTGAGGCCTTGAAGAACATATTAGGGCACAGCTGTAAGCTTAGAAACATAGTCCTTGACAATTTTATGAACATTCAAGAGTGTGAAATCATCAGAAAATCAGCTTCTGAATGGAACCTGACATACTGTTGGCCAGGCAGAAGTGGGCAGAAAGATTGGTCCCTGGAGATAAGCGAAGAGAGGAAAGAGATAGCCAGTGACTGCCTATCTTGCGCCCTCCAACTTGGAAAGAGTTTGAATTTTGCTCTAGGTATTTGGCGCCCGGACAGCTTGTGCAAACTTTGACCTGCTCAATGCATGACCAATTCCTGTTACCATGCGTCTTCTGACTGAGATATTTCTCGAGAAGGCACGCAGGATATAGGAAAGGGTCTTCACACCGGCTTAAACACTTATTGAGTGGAATTATAAAACCTCAATCCGCTATTTCAGCGGAATGAGGAGAGCTCCCCGCGGAAGATTTGGGGCTCCGACAGACCCTGCCGCGCGCGCCGTATCATCATCGATTTGTTTGTATATGTTTTATGCCAGGCGTAGTGGAAGGGGAGAAAGAGCGAAAACGGAAACAACGATCGGAAGTAATAAACAATTGATAAGATATGATATGATCCCATCCTGCCCCCTCATCCCTCAGAGTGCGAATTCTCCCCTGGAACGTACGCCTGGGTAGGAGGCTGGCTATATCGAAGCCAAGGCGAAACCTACTCCAAGAGAGGCAATAATAGAGCCAAAGGTGCTGGCATGTCCTCGGGCACGACTGGCCCCACCTTCATCGTCGCCTGTAGGCAGACTCGAGACTTTGTTGGTAAAGCAGACTCGACGCCCTTGATTGTTACCGAAGGGCTTGGGGTACCGGTGACCGTCTCATCGAGCCAAGTACTAGTCGTCCCTGCTTCTTTCATGACAATGCGATTCTGGCAGACGGATGTCCCGTTCTTGTGGTGGACGCATTCGTATCTATCCTCCTCCACGACATCTCCCATCACGGTAGTAGTTACCTCTCGAGTGGCGTCAGCCTTGAGGGTGCCTGCATTTTAAATTAGAAGGTTGAGTAAAAGAGATATCACGGCTGTGGATGGTACTACGTACGGGTGAGAGTAAACACCCCACTGATTGACGGAATTGGTTTTTCGATCCATGAGTATGCCTGCGAGTAAACATAGTCTGTTGCCCCTGCTTCGTAAACCGAAAGGGGGCTGGCGCCGAGGATAGAGACCGAATACAGTGGAGAAGCTGTTCCTGACGGGAGCGGGACTACGAACAAAGTTACATCCTCAGCATGTGCGACTGCAATATACGTGTTAGTAAACTGTGAGTAGATTGGTAGTGACGGCCGATGAAAAACTAACAAGAGGCTAAGGAGACTGCCAGTGCAACTAGGAGAAAATGCATCTCAGAAGGGAAGGGATATAAGCGATGCGATGGAGCTTGACGCGGCTTAAGTACTTAAGTAGGCACTACTGGTGGGCAAAACTCTCGAGATTTTCTCTAGTTCTCCCCGACAACGCCGCATTTTTTGCCTGTCGGCCAGCTGCGTGCAACCCGATGACTCAAGAAGACCCACTTCAAAACGTTTACTTATGCGCTCTACAGGATTTTAACGGCATTGCTTTCTTTGAAGCTCCCGGAAAAAAGGGGGCATTGAACGCTTCAATTGATTTGAAGTATTTCTACGGGTTCTTTGACACCCCGATCCGCCCAATGCCTCACACCCCCATGTTGGGAGGGGTAGCCGGTACATGGCCTACTATTAACAAACAGCTGGAGAACGTGATCTACTCGAGTATTGGTTGAGTTGATGCGCGTTGAATATGGATGAGGTTGAAGAGAAGCCTATTAAAGACTAGGTCAAGGGACTAATACGCTTGTTGTGCCTCCACCAGTGTCCGGGCTCAACTGAATGTACAGCACCCTTCTTTACATAAGTTTCTTTCCGTTCTTTTTTTACAGCAATACAGTCAAGTGACATCCAGTATCAATCAAGTTTCGTGTGCTTGGTGTGAAGGAGTTACAAACGAGGTTGGCGCATGCGGCCTTCAAAGAGGCGGTCGTCTTAGACGCAGACTGCGATGAACGTTGGAATCGCTCCCGTTTGCTTGTCCCCTCCCTGATCATAATACCCTGATCTCCTGCCCGACAAACAACACTCTTATAACGGCCATTGAGCAGTGCCTACGTCGCTTCCTTCTTTTGGAAACCGAGACCACCGGTATCCCCAGGCTGTATCTCCTGCATGGCCCATCAGGACCACGAAAAATGTGAGACCATCAATTACAAGTGCTTATCTTTGCTGCCAGAGCTGCCATCACCATCGTTCTGATAGGTGCCATTACTTAACATTGTCTGCATGGGGTATGCATGGACCAATCGTCATCGCAGCCCCGAAGCCGTTGCTGCAGGAGCTGCGGAGGCTTGCCAGGTCAATCAGCTAGATATGGGTAGGCCCATCAGGCCGGGTGAGTCGTGAAGACTCAACCTAGGTTATCCGTTATCTGTATTTATCATGGTTGCTAGCCATGGCAGTTTTTCCCCTGTCGAAAGTAGTACCTGATTGACTCTCACAACGAATGGTGCATGTCGTGATGATTGGAGACCAGAACTGGGCGAGCCTTATTTCGGTTGCTGCCAAAGCGGGTGGCTTGTACCGCCTGGCGGAGCTATAGTGTACCAACTACAACCACACATTAAGACTCTTACGCTCAGGTGCGAGGTAGACTTGCCAAGCACGCAACCAAGTGGCCGGCCCACAGCGGACCCACTGTTCGATTGATTCGGGGCCTAGCGACCAAGTTGCTCGTGGCCTCGATGAAAGTTAGATGATCGAAGCAAAGGTGAACGATATCATATGCGCCGCTGACTTAGCGACAGTTGTCTGCTAGGAATCACAGAGGCGGAGAGCTCTTGGCCTAAGCATGGATTCAAGAAGAACCGGGTCCTCAAAACATCCGCGTCGATATTCAAGTCAGCATTGGTACCAGATGTGGCCCCTCATGTTGCACTGAACCTGCACACAGCGAAGGTGCTGAAGATCAGTTAACTGCTAAATCCCCCGTTCGAGTGCCTACACGCTCGCTTATCTCGTTTCAATTAAAACCGGCATGCCCTTCGGCCCGAACCCTCAAAGGCAATCATCAGAGCACATAGCTAGTTGCTCCTTCAGGTGGGGTTTCAGACAGTGAAGTAGGGCTATGGAGGTGCAAGTAACCGGGTCAAAGGACAAAGGTTCAGTTCTTTGGAGAGTGTGTACGTGTCTGGTATGTTGCGGGAAAGGTGGAGGGAAAGGAGTACGCAACGGATAGGTGAGCATGATCCACGTTCTTCGACGGGATGGTACAGCTCGGCTTGCGCTCAAACATCAAAGACCCAAACTGCTTCATGGTGCTGAGAATCCGGCATATTAATTGGTTACATTTCGATACTTTTTGATGTTTCGCCGGACCCACATTACTGAACTTCTGCCCACCCATCCATCCAATGCTGTAAACGCCAGTCACCCGCTTGCAACGGTCAGGATCCGCACCTGACGATACCGAAGCCGAATGCAGCAACCGCCAGGACGATCTTCGATCGTCGATTGCACTTAAACGGTGTAACATCCCCAGGAACAGATTCAGACTGTCCAATCTCCCCGTCGTCTGGCTCAAATCCAATTGCATCATAGTATCAAAATTTCTACAGATCATAACTACGACCAAAAGATATAGTAAGCCCTTGGTCCTAGTCCTCCGTGTGGGAAACTGCTCATCCTCGATTCGCCAATCCGGGCACCATCCTGTTTGTCATTGTTTGAGCACTCTTACACAAGTCGTATCAACGAAAATTAAGGGAATCAGGCATGAAACCTCTTGCTTCTGGGACGGCTGCCAGATAAGTCAGAGCGGCTGTTGGTCATTGAAACGATCTTATTAGCAGTCATGGACCGAAGGCAAAACAAGAGCGACATACCACGCTGTTAAAACCAAGACGGGATGCACGACATTGTGGCAAGAAAGTAGCGTTTTCGTGGTGATGTGAATACAGGAACAAAAGTGATTCCGACGAATGAGGACAAGCGCTCGGTGCCTCGAGAAAATCGTCGGAGACTGCATAACTATAGACAATCAAGGCCAGATGGTGTTGAAGTGCTAGCAGCGTGGAACGGAGACTCCAGAACTGGAAGAAGAGCACCCTATTCCATGGCGTACCTATAGCGAAACGTTATTCCGAAATAAAGGACCATTGGAAGGATAGGACTTACATGTTCCCCGATAGGTGACTGCAACAGACCTCTGAAGGTGAACTAGCGAAGGGGACTTGGCCGCCGGATGGCTGAGGTTCCTCGGGAGTATTCTGGTCGGATATCGTCAGCTCCACGTGGAATTGGATGCCTGAATATGCTTACTTCGCTCGTGACATGGTGAGACGCCATTCGGTGAGTGAGGTGGAAGATGTGGTAGCTAGGACGTCGTGAGCTTCATCCTTGTCGACCAAAGAGCTTCAATTCACACGCACATTATCAACCATGCTCCCTTCCCTGTGACTCTTCCTTGAATTATCAATCTCCTCAGGTCTCATTAGCTTTGTAGCCTTTGGCGAGATTGCGTATGGTATCCTTACCCGTGCTACAGTTGAGCTTCGCCACAAGAGTCTCGCAAGAATTTCATAGATGTGAGCAACAAGGTGGAGGATAGGGCTTGGACGAAGAAGGAAAAGAACGACATGGTGGAAGTGAATTAGAACCATGGGAACGCAAATGGAACGACAAATACTGTAGGGCGTGCGACTTTGCTGACGCAACCATATGATAAGCTAAATTCCCGAACTGAACGGAATTCTATATTAACACTCCGCACTGCTCGGAGCTGTGAGCCTATCAAGCATCGAAAGGCCACCTGCAGGCCGCCCACTGAAAACCCTCGGCTTGGGCAGCCCGAGGCCTTGGAGTTGCCTAAGGTCCAAATTGCGTTCAACGGGGTGAATGGTAGTAAGTTAATTGCACGCACCGATCCCACCAGAGGTTCAACTCCCTCACTCCACTGTCGTGCTGGTGCTCGTACAGATGGTGTGATAGCATGGTGAACAATTCCTTGGCACGTTTCCGGGTGTTGGTATCTTGGGCATCCAGAGCAGCTATTACCTGTGCATCAAAGGTTATGTGCGATGTTGGTATTTAGATTCGGATTAAGGTCACCAGAGTCGCAACATATGCTATGGATGCTGAAGTCGTATGTAAATCGGCACCGGACAAACGAGACTCCACTGTCACTCGAAGCCGGAAAATGTGCTTATAGATCTAATTGAGGGTCTGGTCAACGAATGCTCAGCGCTTGACTGTAATAGACGGACTTACCATGACGAGGAGGTTGTTTCGCAAAAACCCTTTCCATGGATCCTGAGTGTCCATCTCCATATGTCTGTAAAACACGCTTGGCCAGCACCCAACGCGGATGGTGTACGGCTCCAAGCGGAATTTCTGCTTTACCCTGGAAGACAATGCTTGAGACATGAAGCACCGCCTTTTGGTTCACTCACTCACTCACTCTTCGTTGCGCCAGTCGCAAGTGGCAGGGCAAAGGAGCTTTCCAATCGTTTCGTCATCAAAGCCTTGTCCGCAATCTACCATGCCAAAATGCTGGGAGAGCAGGTCGTGAGAGGCTCTGAAATCCGCGGACCAAGCCTTGGCCTGTCCTTTGGAAAGCTGCCAACTCAGATCAGTATACGCACGAAGACCAGCGTTGACGAAGGACCTACCATCCCAATCATGTGCACGCGTATGGCGGGAGTTGAGTTGGCAAGGTCTTCGCCCTGAAGGAGGAGAAGGCGTAGCAAAGCCAGATAGGTCTGGTGCTCGCGTCTGTCTTTACTGTAAAATCATGTGTGAGGTGCATGACGTATGGAATTGCCGATACTGACACTGTTTTGATGTTTCTCCAATCCTGCTCACGCTTTGCATACTTTCGGGCTTCCTGCGTCTCCAATTGCACCATTTGTGCAATTCCCACAAAAGGGTCGATTGTCCGAGCAAAATGCTCCCCCAGATGAAAAACGAGATCTGTCGAGAACCTACGAGATGAAAAGAGACTTCAGTACTGGAGGTCGCACCAATACTCAACTCACGCCTTGTTTCTTCTTTCCCATAGGCAGCGTGAGCGTGAAGACTTGAAGCGATCTCCGGAAAGCCGTCGAGGAGGCTTCTCAACTTCCTCGGGGTGTGGCTGAGGTCGAGAGTGAGAGCGAGTGGTAGGTGCCATCGGCAAGGTGTAACCCAGTGGCGGAGAGTTGAGAAAGTCACAGTTCGTGTGTGACTGATATACTTTGCCAAACTTGACTCTGGGCTGCTGCGCCAATCAAGGCTCGTGCTGCGACGACGATTCGCAGCCGCAGCAAGTTGAGCCCGTTTACTTCCGTTACTTGATCGCAGCAAGTGTAAAGTCTATAAACGCTGTCAGTTGTCTGGGATTTGCAATTGATTATCAGTACAAAGTTCCCCATGCCACGCGTTCTGCAGATCTACCCCCAGGCCGCAACTGTGCGCGGCTTTCTCAAGAAGATCGAGTCAGCCCACCACGCAGCTGCGAGCCGAGGATTTATGTGTCAAGTCCTCCACTATAGTGCAACCACAAAACGCCTGGAGCCATGGTTGTGGTTAGTGCCGAATATGTATCTATGGGCTGCTGACTGACCTGAATTCGTAGGCCCGTGTACGATGGGGAAGGAAACCCTGAACGACAGACATCTCGTGTCGAACCTTCAGGTCTGGAAGACTACCGGAGGGATCACGAGTTCCAGGCACCAACATGTCTTTGTGCTCTCATCGATGGGGTTCCATATACCGAAACTCGTATAGGACTGGTTGAGAGAGGCGAGCACCGAGGAGCATATGCTGCCGAATGTGCTGCAAAGCGATGTGGCTACATCGGTGAGCTCGTCAATCTAAGCACGAGGGTGCAAACTCACCAGGTCGGTCCAACAGTCTATCTAGACGACTTCTACACGGTGCTGGGCCTCCGAATGAAGAAATATGCTCGCCGGGGTACGTTGCCCAAGTGCAGTCAACTCGTATGAGCTGGTACTCAAGAGAACCATTCTAGAAACACCTCTCGACTTCAATCAGGCTCTTGAAAACGACGATAGGGACTCACAAGGTAAGCATTTTGGTATCATGACCCGGAATAATCTTTGACGGAGCTGGTACAGTTGAGGGCGGACTTTTAGGGTTGATCGCCAAGCTACTCGAAAGTGAAGGGGTGGACGAAAGAAGGTTTTGGAAAATCATCAAGCAATGTGACCAATGCAGGCGCATCATGCGGAAGCGAAGCTATCTCAAACATCGTTGCCGTGGGCCACGTCAGGCGGTGGCTCAACTCAGTGAGAAGTGGGTGGAGGAGAATGTCATCGATTTGACTCAGGAAGATTAGGCTCTCTTTACATGCCCAGCGTCGACGTTAAATGTATTTTTTGATTCCTGCAAAAATGAGATCACGTCGTGACGAAGAATTAAGTGTGAGAGAGAGGAGTGGATGTTGTAAAGGATGATAGAAAGGGTTTGTACTGCGAAAGGTCTGTGGACACATAATGGGAGATCATGGCCGAGCGAATCTTTGCTTGCGTGAAGAGGAGGAAAGGACTGACGAACCTGTAAGGGAGATTTATCAGGAGGCCAACTGAGCGGTGGGCCAATCAGACCTGCCGGTTCGGACCGTATCCAAGAGCTTCTTCTGTAGAGTGCGTTCGAGCTCTGACGCTGCTGAAGGATTGCGAAAAATGCGTCGTGAAGCTGAGAGAAAAGCGTACAGCCAGGTTGAGGAAGAGGGCGACTGCGGATTGCGGGCGTGATAGCATTCAACCTCACTACCCTTCTCAATGGTACCAGGCCTTCATCGTCACACAGCGACGAGTGACCAACTTCTCGGAGTTCAGAGCAGATGACGAAGAGATCGGTGTTGAAGCATCCCCCGATCCGGCTCGCAACGTATGCTATCGTGAGTTTGCGATCCAGCATTGACCAGCATCTTCGAGCGATCAAAAGCCGGACGCAACAACCATTGCGACCAGCTTCGACTCGATTTCTTCATCCCGGGTGGTGAAGAAGGATTCGACAATCAGTTCGCCCTTGTCGATGATGGTGGTTTGGGGGTTGGGTCGTACCAAATTGCGACGCTGCTAGTCACAGTTCGAAGGGAAGTGTACACCGGCTCCTGTTGGACATTCTCGGTCAGTCCGGCGCCAGCAATCTCCGGGTCGAGGTGAATGGTGAGGGAGTTTCGATATGGTTGCAACGTTGAGGATTTCCTTGAGGCGCGACCACCGAAGGTGACGGCCTTCGAAGACGCGCCAGCATAATGGACAACGTGGAGGGCCATCTGGGTGGCTGGCTCATTGATAGACTGAGAGCAGGCGCTGCTACACATCTCGATAGGATGAAGAACGGACTGGTTGAGCTTGGTCTCGACCTCTGCCATGTCCCACTCGAAAGCCTCCTCCTCCCGATGGTACTCCTCGAGGGCGTTGAGCGCCGCACTGGTCACACGAAGATGCATTCTGAACATCAACATGGCGTTGTCTTGAGACTCCTTGCTAAGAGCGTCGGCGCCGCACACGACAAAACAAGAAGTTGAGCGAGGTCATGAACGACATCAACGATGTGAGCCAGCGGCAAGTTTCTGGGGTTGCATAAATCGATGTGAAATATCTGGGTGGCGTGCTGGATGAGGCGTAAGGTGTTGAAAGGAAGGTAGAAGGCGACGTACGAAGCAGACGGCGATACTCTTGGAGGTGGGCGTACTCCTTGTCGAGCCTTGAAGTTCCAGCGAGGTGTCGTCGGTGCCAACCTAGAGGGTGTCAGCTAGGAACCGAGAGTGGTTATCGGTCACACTCACATAGTACTGATGGTCAAAAGATTCGTCGTCGAGGGCGAATGTGTCGATGCCCAGCGACCACCACTCCCTGACATTCCTTCAAATGCTTCTGTGCGTTTTGGCCAGAGCCTTCGCGAGCCTTGTTGAGGAGAGACTCGACTTCTCTCTTAAAAGAGTCTCGCAGAGTCATACTGGGCTTGGTCTTCAGCCGATCCATGGCGGGATCATCGATGAAACGGCCACCTTCGATTTGGCTTCCGAGATGGGTTAGGCGATGTTCTCCACTGTATTGGAATCAACAATGGTGCCAACAATACCAATGCTACATACCTTGTGCGAGGACCAATAGTTGTCGACCAACCCAGTGGAAAGTCGATTTGTAGCGTTGGAACCTTTCTCTCGGAAGACGAGGTGCGCCTTGCAGACCATCGGCGGAGGCACCAGCGATCTTCTTGGCCACAATACTGAACATCATCTCACCGTTCTCGATCAGCATACCGTCGTCAAAGACAGGATTTGCTTTTTCGAGTCCGATTTACGCTCGAGATTGATCCCGCGAGGGGTGGTCATTCTGAGAATCGGTCCATGGAGTTTGGGGCTTCCTGGTGCCGTCCCAATCCGCCGCCCAGTGTAGGAAGTCTCGACAATCAAGGAAACATTCAGGTACTGTGAACTTTCGAATGACGCAAGGTATCCTGGACAATTCCTATAGCAGGCTTTTTGGCTTGCAATGACACTGAAGGGAGGAGTTTAGGGAAAAGAGAGGCGGTAGATGACATATGACGCGTACTGCATGTTCATCTCATCGCCATCGAAATCAGCGTTGTAAGGTATGACAGACAGATTAAAACGGAAATTTGGAGACCCTGTCAAAAGCAATCAGGAGAAATGCGTAATGCATACTGGAATAAGGCATGAGACGCACCCTATGACTCATCATGTTGTGCAAAGATGGTTGCTGGTTGGAAAAGACGTAGCTGGACCAGCACGTCAGCGGTAGCACGAGAGCTCGAACGAGTTGACTTACTGTCCATCCTTCAATGCCGCTCGACGATCCACCCATACTGCAAGAAGGCGTCGGCACGCTTGTTATATTTCAAACTATACGTTCGCCAGTGCCTGGAACAGCGTATCGTGCTTCGGGATAGTCGTGGCACCGTTCCGGACGAGCTCCTGTAGATACGCAACGTTGTGCGGGGTGACTATTACGAAGCGTGAATGGTGCCCGATTGTGTAGATCTACAAAATTGCTTACCCCGCTCAGGGAGCGCCAATTTATTGGCTATGAAACTTCGGAATCATCCAATTCAGCATTGGAATCATCCGTGACGACGGTACGAGCGAAGAAGTCGACACATTTACCCATGAGATTGCCTAGGAGATGACCTTCTTGACCCTGAAGACGGGCTCGAGTGGCTTTGCAAGATCGACCACACTTCTAGAGGGCTGGCGGGATGCCGGCGACGTCATTCTCCAGATACATAGAACTGAGGAAGAAAGCTTTAGACAGACGATCTACTCGCTCGATTTGCTACGTACCTGAAGCAGTTGCTCGTACTCTAATAATGTGTGCAGGGGACCTTCTTGCTCGCATGGTTTCACATTGGCTAAAGCTTTTATGATGTCTCCAAGCTTGTCAATCAAATCATCCTCGCTTTAAGAAGCACAGCCGTCAGGTTACTCGGGCGTATAGGGGAAGGAGGAACGGGGAGAACTTTTAGAATCATCCATTCTGGTCGGGCATACTCATCAGAAAGACCGAGAAGATATAGATCTTGGTCGGAATCTCTGAAGGGGTGACCAGACGCTTGTCTGGCTGTCATGTCCTGTTGAGGTCAGCAAAGCGGCGAGAAAAGTAAATAGGCGGTACAAACATCGTCGTCGTCCTTAGAGCCCTTGGACTGCACAAATATCTTCATCTTGCTTGATAAAGGGCCGTTGGTGACCGCAGCTACTGCCTGTTGACGCTCGTCTGGTTCAAAGGTCGTTTTAGATTTGCAGTGGGCCCAAACGAGCGCCATTCGGCCTTTAGGGGTGGGTAGATGCCGAATCTTCTCTGCGAAGCGAGGCGATGAACCTGGTGCGCATCAATACGGTTGGTCCAGCTACTCCTTCCAAATCAGTGGTGCTGGTCAAGTGGACCGTCAGAGACAGAAAGGAGGACACAGTTCCAAACTCACCCAGTATTTCTTCCAACGTCTTGTACTATGCGACAGCCACACTTGCACTGCGAGGTGTAGACAAGGCTTCTGCCATTGATGCCTCTTCGCCTTCTCTCTCCTTGCTTTTCCACTACCGCATCTAAAGACCTATATCATCACACCTGACAGCCGATAGAAGTCAGAGGTCGGATTCATTGCACCGAAGGAATGTTAAATGAATCTTGGGCTTTTCGAGATACTCAGACAAAAGATACCGGGGACAGAGGGATATATCTTCGCACCTCGAAATCATGAAGACCGCAGGTTCGCCCTCGCAAACCAAGTTGTCTCAGTCACTCCCACAAAGATCGGAAACCAAGCACAGACTCGGTTCATTCATTCTTTGAGGGTCTTAAGCCGAGACAGCGTTGTAGCATTTCGCCGCCATTTCCCTGTCCTTCCCTGACAAGAGGCAATGGCCACTCACCCCAGGTTGACCGTGACCGTGAACCGAGCAGTATGCGGATGAGATGGCATTTCAAACTCCGATGGCGCGCTTGATGGTGCCATGGACGCCATGGCTCATGAGCGCATGCATTTTAAATCTCAGTCTTAATCCCTCTTGAGCATCACATTCGGATTCGGAATATATCCAAGCTGAGTTTATACTGGATTTAAGAAGGAGAAAGGTGCACGCAGCTCAGGCATAGAAAACATCGAATCAAAAGAAAAGATTACAGCGGTACTAGCTGGGTGCAATACTAGAGTGCAGGCGATCTTTCCTGCTCCCCATCCTCCCATCTCACGATGCCTAGTAGTGTCCAAGGTAGTGAGCCTGGGATGCTCTCACAAGGTCTATGTCCCGGTTCGGATCAGGGATCTTGTTAAGGAGCAACTTGGTGAATTGAATCTCGTTCAACCACCAGTTCCGGTATTGCTGTTCATTCTTCTTTGAGTTTGCGAGTTCTTCCTCCTTTTCGTCTAGCTCATTTTGCACCTCAGCGCGCTGTTGCTTGACTTGTGCTACTTCCTCCTTTACGCGCTCTAGCGACTTTACTCTTGAGCGGAGCAAGCGCTTCTGGCGCTCGATTGTTGCTTTGAGGCTGTCAAGCTCTGCAATCAGCCTGTCTCGATCCTCTCGAGAAACTGTGGCAGGATGTCAAAGGTGCCCTCTTGGTAGAAGATGCCAGAGAACTCACTGGTGACGGTGATCTCAGAGCTACTAGTACCGGCCGTATGCTCCGATTCTGAAGCAGTGGAGTCTTCGCCCTCTTCCAAAACTGGTCTCATGTGAGCCGAGGAACTAACGCGGCGGTTGAGTGCATAAAACCAAACCTACCGGCTGGGGAGACTGCTCGATAACCACCGCGTGAATCATTGTTCAAGATCATGGCCTGGGTCACAGTAGACCTCGTGGAGTTGCCGTTGTTGTGAGCCAATGGACTATAACGACGCAAACTTCGACGAATCGAACTGGGGGAGCGAGAGGTAGGGAGCAAGTTGGGACTTGGAGTTGCTTGAAGGTTCTCTGACATGGTTGGAAACAGTGGTACAGGAGCGGGTGTTAGCATGGTGATTTTTTCGCTCCAGTTAAAAAGTATCTTCAGACCCTTACAACATTGAACTCTCAGGCTGTCCCCAACGCTGCGCCGCAACTCTTGTGGTTACGGCGCAGTCCTTTCGAATTTTGAGTCAATGTGATGACGTCCAGTGGCTCACCGACATTCAGCAGCCTTGGACGCGAGTGCCAGTTGACTGTGCCAGAGCATTTGCGCCACTAGCAACTAAAACCCAAGTTGGAGACCGAATTACACCATCGGCCACTCAGCATGCCTCCTGTCGGACGACAAGATTGGACGAGATACTGGCGAGATACCATACCCCGAGCCTCTCTCTCTGTCATCCCTCATCGTAAAATGGGTACCGGCCTCAAGCTCAGATGGGTTCAATTCGACGTCCTCAATCTCAGCACTGGTTCGTTTGGCAACTTGCAAGCGAATGATGCAGACTTCGGCGTCAGCTTTTGGCATGGTATAAGTTCCAAAAAAATGTTTGAGATTATTCTATAATACTAGTAGTAGCATGTAGTTTACGGTGGGTACGTGTGGCTTCCAATCGCCGCTAAATTGCATCCCTACTCAAGGACTGTTCCTCAAATTGGGACTGGAATGCGGTGTCTGCTTGCGCCTTCCGCTGTTCTTCCATCAGAGCCAAAACTGATCCTTTCTTGGGATGTTTGTTGCGCTCGTTGTAGACTGGAAAGATTTGCCTAAGGGGAATGAGATTCATCCATGACTCGATAATGCCTTGGAAGCACCCACATGTCCCACCAAGCTAACAACGCTTCAACGTTCGCCTTTTCCCTCGGATCAGAAAAAGCATGTATGACGGAGCTATAGAATCTCTCGGAATCCGTGATGAGATCGGTCCTGGAGAACGTCGGAGACGAGCTCAGCGCAAAGCGCACCTGGTACATGGGGGGGGGGGAGGGGGGGGGAGGGGGGGGGAGACATCTCAGCATAAGCGACGCGATACAATGAGCCAAAGAAGATTGATACCTGAGTCGCAACATATGCTAATGAAGGAATTGTCACATTTTTCATGCCATGGATACGGGCATTGCCAGATCGCGTCGCACGAGGCTCTCTGTCGACAGAACTCGGCGAAGTAAAAATGTGCTTAAAGGCCTGTGCATCGTTAGTCAACCAACAGTGTAAGGCTATCCCAGAACACCAACGTAAACAAGGAGGTTGCTCCTAAAGAGACCTTCCCAGATGCGCCTGGGGTCGGGCTTGATAGTCCTTATATAAGAAGACAGGCCACTCGTCGCCAGCAACAACGAGGGTTCCGGTTCGTAACGCTTCCTTCGTTCTGTAAAGAAACGTTAGCACAGTTTGCTGCTGGAACCCGAAAATAATACGTACTCGGTATCATTCCAGTCGTAGCCCACGGGGCAGAGAAGCTCACCCGTACGAGGATGATAGAAACCACGGTCGGTCTTGACATTCCTCATGAGAGGTGGTTGAAGACTTTGCCCACGAGGCGTTATCCAGTCGAGAATGACACCTTTCAGGCCTTTGGTATCGTCCGCTCGAGCTCCAGCGGATCCCTTCTGAATCTACCGATCCGTTGTGACTTAATGAGCATAGACATGAGGCAATTCTCGGACCCACCAGTTCTGCGACATAGAATATGTCTTGATCAGAGCCATTGCACAGGCGCTTCTCCAGACCCGGGACCAATTTAAGAAGCTGCTCGTAGATTGCGTGCTCGCGCCGTTCACTAAGGGAATGGGTCAATAAAGCATTGTCCAACCCGAAGGAACTTTCTCACCTCAAGGTTAACTGATCTTCGGTCAGGCGGTCGAAAACCATTTCAATCTTCCGCGCCAGTCCATTTTTTATGAGAGTTTGAACACGACAAAATGCTTGGATCGTTCGTCCAAAGTGTCGACCATGGTGAACTAGGGGGTCAGTCCTACACCTATAAAGAGAGTAAAGGTAAAGCTAATTTGAAGGGTGAGCGAAGCGAAAACACGAACTGGCGTTTGCGTGGGCCCAAGCCCAAGGCTGACTCAGATTCGAAGGCTTCTCCACCGTCTTCATCCTGTGATTCACCAGACCGTTGCCTCTTGCGCGCAGCCCCAGGCCCGGGTGTGCCCTCAGGAGAATGGTTGCGAGAATCGGGAGTTGTAGACATGACCTGGGAGTGATTGGGGAAGGATGAGAAATGAACATGCTAGCAATATATGGAGGGCGTACTACAGCTCGGTGAGTGCGCAAAATCGATGAATCAGGCTGCGAGAAAGTGTCGGTGACTCAATCGTAGCTGCCAGCTGCGGCGGAGGTCATGGCCCCAGCCGCAGTTCGTAACCATCGTCCAGGTCGACCATGCTTGGGCCAGGCAACCGTGTCGCAACTATGGCATGGTTGTGGGCTTGCCGCGCTAGTTCGTCAGTAGAGGGAGCAGTTCCGCTTGCACCAGTCTACTTGGGCTGCGGATCTTCTCCCAAGGGGTTGTTTTACTTCGTTAGCTGCAGTTTGTCAGAATGACGGTAGCTCGTGAGATGTAGACGGACTCACGCCCAAGGTAGAACACCAGCTACGGTTGGCGGAACCAGAAGGATATCTTGACAGCATGGAGAATCATGGTTGCGAAGCCGAGGTTCAACTTTCGGCCTTGAGAGAGGACCCATAGTGCTGCTTGACCTCGTCTGCGAGGTCTGTGCGACTCTTCTCATGAGAGCATCCAGGTCGGCTGCGAGGGAGGCATCAGTTTATTCGACGTTGACCGACAATCGGAAGCACCGTGCAAATTTGACCCGCTTGGCTTAGACGCAGGGGGAAATTGGGGACGTCGCTCAGCATCTCCAAGGACGAATTGTTGGCTACAAATGCACCGCTGACCGTAGATATCAGTACGTGTCACCCTCCTCACGCAAAAACTTACCTGTGCATTGGAGTTGATAAAGAGAAGACTTCAGCGATCTCCCGAAGAGTGGCCACAGCGAAGGTGTGGTCGTTTGGCCCAAAGGCCTTGGTGCGCATATTCGCGGCAGACCCGGCTGGCGAACAAGGGACTTTCGACGCGTAAGAAAGTGTATCTCAATGACACCAAATAACCCTTACCTCTCGAACTTCGTCCATGGCGTCGTAGGCCGTCCTACATACCGTCACACACCGAGAATGCCAAAGTCGCCTTCAGAGGCAACGCTGGAGGCGGTGGGATCCTGTCCGACTCGAAGGTGGTGATAGGTTTTTTGATTTCAGGATGAGGCAAGATCCCACATGACGCCCCTGCACGCCATCATCTCGATCTTCTTCAGGATCCTGCGAAGCAATAAGCACTACTCAATACAATTCAATGAAGATGCGCACTTTGATATCTACGCCTCCCGTGCGGCTAGAGGGCACCTCTAGGTGTTATAGCTGACGTTATAGCACCCTATGGTACCCAGTGTCAGAATAAAAATTTCATTAGACTCTTCAATGGCATCTTCACAAGAGCCCCACGACTTGCAGCCTGCTCCCTTTCGGATCGTCGGCTAGTCCAGAGTGATGGCTTGCGCTGAGTAGATCCTAGAACAGGCTTCTGGTCCTGGATGCTAAAGTACCTTCAGCTTGGCCATCTCACGTTCAATCAAAGGACTTACATGGGGGTGCATCAAGTAGGGTCGCCCTCATATCCTTCGGTGGGTACACAAATCGGAACCGTGTGGGCATGTAGCGGTCTCTGAATTGATGACCAGCAAGAGCCTGCTAGGGCACGGTTTCTGCGAGTATTTAGATATACCCCTCATGTAAGATACCGGGCCCGGGCCTGCTCCGGAGTCGGATAGAGCAGCGGCCGGAGCGACCGGAGTCGAGGGGGACGCGGGCTCAGCGTTCGTGCGCTGGTCCGACGCGACACAACGAGTCCCTTTGCAGATGTAACCAAGTAGAGCGGATATAGACCGAGTTGAGAGGAAGGCGAGTTCAGAGTAGGAGAATCTAGTCGATTATCCGAATACCGAATACAGGAGAGCTATACCGAGCTTATATACAAGAGTCCGAGGCAATACAAGTAGAATCCGGAGTCCCGCAGGTCATCCGGTGGCCATCCGAGGGATGCCCGCCGGATGCCCATAGGGAACCGATGGAAACGTAGAAGCAAGGAAGCGGGATACCATAGGAAAGTATAGGAAAGTAGTCCGAAGTGTGCCGGGTCCGAATGAAGCGAAAGCGGACGAAAGGTTGTTGAACCAGGGCGACGAGAGTAGGGAAACTCGGCCGAGACACGGCCGAGGTTTGGCGGCATCTGGGTGCGAGAGGGATGCGTGTAGGGTCTCGGTGCACATGTCAGAGGGTCCGGACTGGTTCGGCTTGGCGCCGAGAGGGTCCGGAGATTGGAGATGTGACAGTACCTCCCTGTTAAGGCCGAGCCCTCGGAGGCCTGAGGACAACGAATGAAGATAAGAGCAAATGAAAAGAGAGAAGTCAAAGAATAAGTGAAGGGAAGCGAAGTGAGATGTAGCGAAGCGGGAATGGATACGGTTGGAAGGGAAGTAGTCCGAGTTAAAGGGATTCGAGAGGTCCAGGCTTGTCCGGATATTTTGCATGGAAGTCGGCAACGAGCTCCGGAGCGTGTTCCAGCTCCGTCGCAGGAAGCCATTCTCGCTCCTGATCCGTCCCTTCATACCCGAGCCACTTAACAAAGTAAAGCAGCTTGCACTTCCGGCGCCTGTCGAGCTTCGAGTCGAGGATCTCATGGACCTCGAACTCCAGTTCGCCATCAATCTCCACCGGGGGTGGAGGAGATACGACGCGATCCGGAATATTGGACTCGTGGTGAGGCTCTAACATGGAGACGTGGAAGACCGGGTGAACGGAGCGGAAATTGGAGGGGAGTTTGAGAGTGAAGGAATGGGTTCCGGGCTGAGCGATGATGTCGAATGGACCGAGGAATTTTTCCGCAAGCTTCTTGGATGGCCGAGTGGTGTTGAAGTACTTGGCCTTGACGTAGACCTTGTGTCCGACTTGAAAATCTGGAGGCGGGGAGCGGCGGCGATCGGCCGGGCCTTGGTAGCGTTGCTGGGCTTCGGAAATCGATGACCGAAGTTCCTGGTGAAGGGCCTCCAAGTCGATGGCAAGGTCCCGGGCGGCAAGGCTTGCAACATCGCGCTCCGGATGGATATCGAGGTTGGGATGATAACCCTTGTTGGCGAAGAAGGGGGAGACACCAGTGGCAGCGGCCGGAGCGTTGTTGTATGCGAACTCGGCGAGTGGGAGTAGGTCCGACCAGTTGTCCTGCTGATAGCAGCAGTAGGCCCGGAGATATTGCTCGAGTGTCTGGTTGGCTCGCTCCGTCTGTCCGTCGCCTTCAGGATGATATCCGGAGGTGAAGTGAAGCTTCATGCCGAGGATTTCGCCGAGGGACCGGAAGAAACCGAGAGACAAACTCGGAGCCTCGGTCTGAAGTGACATGTCCTGGTACGCCATGCTTTGAGAAGACATGAAGGACGAATAGCCGAGCGAGTTCCGGGGCATCGAGGGTGTTGTGCGTCGGGATGAAGATTGCTTGCTTGGAAAGCCGGTCAATGATAACAAGGATGTCGGTGAAGCCGTTGGAAGTGGGGAGTTGTTCGATGAGGTCCATGGAGATGGATTCCCAAGGCCGAAGTGGAACCGGAAGCTGTTTGAGAAGGCCATAGGGCTTGTGCCGGGGGGTCTTGGATCGCTTGCAAACCGTACAAGAGTTGCAGTAGTCTTTGACAAAGGCCCGTAACTCCGGCCAGACGAAATCGCGCCGGACGAGTTCCAGAGTCTTATTCTGACCGAAGTGACCCGAAAGTGGGTGGTCATGCTTCAGTTGAAGGACCCGAAGCCGTAAGCGAATCAACATCTGGGACATAGACGCGTTCATCGAGCCGGAGGAGACCGTCCGGAGTGAGAGACCATCGTGGATGGGAAGGAATTGGAAGGTGTTCGGAAGCGAGGGAATCTTTGGAATAAGAGTTGCGAATGTCGGTGAAAAGTGTTTCGGAGTCCATAAGAAGTGTGGCGCGGAGAGCGGGGTGCATGAGGGAAGTGGCCCGAAGCGAAGTGGAGAGTATGTTCCGAGGTGAAAATAGGCCGGAAGTTGTGGGGGATTGACTTTGGCGTAGTCGCTACCTCCCTGTTTAGGGTAGACGTCCCATCGTCTAGTCAACGCGTCGGGCTTCGCTCCGAGCTTGCCGGGCGGAGAGCGGATGGCCATATTGAACTGGCAGAGGTACTCCGACCACCGGGCTTGACGCCGGGTGAGAACCTGGTGGTTGCGAAATATTCCAAGTTCTTGTGGTCGGTGACAACGTCGATGGTTTTCCCCGGAGCCTTCCAGATAGTGTCTCCAGACGCGGAATGCCTCGAAGATGGCGAGTAGTTCCTTGTCATGGACGTCGTAGTTGAGCTCTGGGGGCAGAAAAGGTGCGGGAGTGGAAGGCGATGGGATGAATGTCGCCGGAGTCCGTCCGGATTGAGAGAATAGCCGCCAACGCATAGTCCGAGGCGTCTGTCTCAACGATCAGAGGTCGATCCGGAATCCAATGGGTGAGGACAGGAGCTGTTGTAAACGCCTCCTGAGCCGCTCGAAGGCAGACCGAGCCGAAGCGGTGAACGCATAGGGAGCATCCTTCGAGTGAGGCGGGTGAGCGGGACAGTGATGTCGGAGTAGCCGAAGATGAAGCGACGATAGAAGTTAGCAAAGCCGAGGAATGATTGAACTTCCTTGACGTTCCAAGGCTCGGGCCAGTCCTGGATGACCTTTACCCTTGTCAGAAGCCATGGTGAGGCCTTCCGGGGAAAGGATATAGCCGAGGTATTCGACGCGGTCGACATGGAATTCGCATTTCTCCGGTTTGGCGTAGAGTCCATGCTTCCGGAGACGTCTGAGAACCTCCTTGACATGTTTCCAGTGCTGTTCAGGTCGGAGGAATAAATGAGGATGTCGTCGAGATAGACAATGACCTGGATGTCGAGCATATCGCCGAAGATGTCATTCATGAAGCGCTGGAAAAGCGGCCGGAGCGTTGGACAGTCCCAAAGGGCATGGACCATCCACTCGAAGGAACCAATACCGGGTTCGGAAGGTAGTTTTCCATTCATCTCCATCGGCGATGGCGGACGAGATTGGTACGCGTGCCGGAGGTCAATCTTCGAATATATCCGGGGCACCCCCGGGAGCATCGAGGAGATCGGAAATGAGAGGGAGAGGGTACCGGTCCTTCTTGAAATGCGATGAGGCCACGGAATTCGACACAGAGACGAAGGGAGCCATCCTTCTTCTTGAACGAAAAGGATCGGCGCGCCATGTGGGGAAGAAAGAGGAACGAATGAAACCGACTCGGAGATTTTCGTCAATGAACTCCTTGAGTGCCTGCATCTCGGAGTGTGAAAGGGAATAGATTCGGCTCGGAGGAATAGTCCTGTCCGGGTTCGAGATCGATCTTGAGGTCGTAAGGACGGTGAGGGTGGAAGGGAATAGGCTTTCTCCTTGGAAAAGACATCGGCGATTCATGGTACTCCTCCGGGACCGTTGAGAGGTCAGGAACCGAAGTTTCCGCACGAGCCGCACGAGACTGAGGGGGAGTCCGGAGCGTTGAGAGAAATTTGGAATTGATAGGAACCAGGGAGCCGGCAGGCGCGCTGATAGGCGGCTGCATTAATGAAGGAAATCGAAATTGGATTTGAAGCCGGGGCGGATGGTGTCGGTGAAGCCGGAGTAGGGATAGAAGATGTCGGAGAGATTTCGGAGCTGGATGAAAGGGGGGTCTCGACTCGGGGAATAGAGCCTTCATCGAGTGACGTCAGTGCCGGAGATTTTCCAACTGATCCGAACGAAGTTATTGTGCCTTGCTGCCAGTCAATCAACGGATTGTATCGGCGAAGCCAATTGTGTCCTAGAACCAGTGGGTACGGAGCATCCAGATGGGTGATGTAAGCGGTGATAAGAATTCGTCGGCCGGACCGGAAACGGATTCGGAGGTCGGCTGCAGAAGTGATCCAGTGACTTATGGAGCCGTCGAGAAGTCGGGAGTGGAACAGGAGGGATTTCATAGGACGGGATGGCATGGTTAGATACAAATAGTTGGTCGAGGAAACAGTCCGTGGACCCCGAGTCAATCAGGGTCTTGGCAACAAGGTGAAGAAAGTCCGGATATCGAGATCGAAGGAAAGGGCATTGGGATCGATGAGGGCTGCGGCGTTGAGTCGGACCTGAGGCGAACCATCGGTAATGGTGCAGGCCCTCCGGAGGTCGCGAGGCCAGGGAGCTGCTTACTCTTTTCGACCCGGACCCAGATACGGCGGGTGCGGACGAAGAGGGAGTAGCAGAGGTAGAGGTGGCCGGAGCAGCCGGAGGCTATTCGGCCCTTGGTCCGGACTTAGGCCCGAGGACAGTCCTTGGCATTATGGCCCGACTGGCCACAAACCAGACAAGACCCCTCTTGAAATCGCTCATCCCGAACGGCGGGGAGCAACTTGCCATCTGGACCGAGGTTTTTTGGCCCAAGGCTTGGCGGAAGGGGTCGATGTAGTCGATGAGGAGGTCTGAGTGGTAGCCGTGACTGTGACAGTGGATTTCGGGAGTGGAAAGGGGGCGGTCGATGCAGACTTGCCCTTCCTGTCCTCGGAGGTCGATGCGGGCGCAGAAGCAGAGAGTGGCGAGTCGGAGCGTCCGGATGATTGTGGCTGTGCGGTCCGCCGATCCTTCTCGCGCTTCTTCTCGGCTTCGCGCTCCCAGTAACGGCAATCGATTTGCCACGCGGTAGTCTGAAGGATGCGAAGATCGAAGATGCGGTCGCGACGGGACAGCTCGTTCTTGACCCGGTCTTGAAGTCCGGCGTAATAGCGGTACCGGAGTGCGTTCTGATCCCATCCGGTCCGAGCAGCATAGCGGTTAAAGTCCAAATTGTATTGGTGGACCTTCTCCGTCTGCCGAAGTCCTTCCAGGGACACAATGGCGTCACCGACCGGATCCGGGGAACCAAAGACCGCAGTGAGCTCGTCAATGAAGTGCTGCACATTGGTATACCAGGCCGGAGTTGGAAGCCCGGCCATCTGGGACACCTGGAGTTGATCCGCGAAGTGCTGCTGGGCAGATCCTTTAAGATAGGACTGCATCCAAACGACCTTGTCCGTTTCCCCGTCGAAGCTCTGCCAGCGCGACCCGATGTAGGCAGCACACTGGCTCAAATAGACGTCGAGTTTGGTGGGGTCCGAACCGTCAAAGGGGTCCGGAGTCCGGACCTTCGGCCGGTCCTTTGAGTCCGAGGCTTTGTTGGCCAGGATGTTAAGGAGCCGGGAGTGGTCGTGTTGGGTTTGCCGCATGAAGGCAGCCATCCAGTATGCGAGCTCTGGAGCGTCCATTTCGTCGATGGGCTTATCCGGCGAGGGCCCGCGAGGTGTGCGAGGTGAAGAGGGGCTTCGGGGCGGAGGCGGACCGCCACCACCGCCACCACCACCATCTGGGGGATCAGGTCCTCCACCGCCATCTGGCTGATTTGGTCCTTCGCCACCTTCGGGCTGGTTGGGGTCCTGAGGGGGTCACCGTCTCCGCCGGAGGGACCACCCGAGGGATCCCCGCCCCCCCGTAGGCTTGTTGGGAGGCTCCGGAGTAATGAACGTTCCGAACTGTTGGATCGGGGCTTCGAGCGCTCACACACCTGTTTCCTGAGGTGGAGCTGCCGGAAGCTGTGAGTCCTGAGGCTTTGCTTGAGTATCGATCCGGAGTTTCGCTTCGCGTTTCCGGTTTGCTTTAAGTTGCGCCGAAGCAGAGCCGTAATCGTACTCCGGCATAAGATATGCTGCAACTTCTTCGAAGAAGGAGCATGGGACATGGTCGGATAATATGGGGAGGGGTTAAAAGCACCCGGAAATTGAGCTGATGGAGTCGGAATGAATGAACCCGGAATGGGGCGGCGTGCACTGTAGGGTTGAACACCCGCCGGAGCAGAAGGAAGCGGATAGGAGCTGATAAACGGATTATTGGCGGGATCGATCCGAGGTAAACCGTGCTGATAAGTAGAGGGTCGAATGGTAAGCTGGGCGTCGATGTAGTTCTGATCCTGTCGACGATTTCGAAGGACCCGACGATCTTGCTCAGCCATGGGTTGTGCGCGTCAAAGGAATTCGGATAATACTGTAAGATACCGGGCCCGGGCCTGCTCCGGAGTCGGATAGAGCAGCGGCCGGAGCGACCGGAGTCGAGGGGGACGCGGGCTCAGCGTTCGTGCGCTGGTCCGACGCGACACAACGAGTCCCTTTGCAGATGTAACCAAGTAGAGCGGATATAGACCGAGTTGAGAGGAAGGCGAGTTTGAGTAGGAGAATCTAGTCGATTATCCGAATACCGAACCGAATACAGGAGAGCTATACCGAGCTTATATACAAGAGTCCGAGGCAATACAAGTAGAATCCGGAGTCCCGCAGGTCATCCGGTGGCCATCCGAGGGATGCCCGCCGGACGCCCATAGGGAACCGATGGAAACGTAGAAGCAAGGAAGCGGGATACCATAGGAAAGTATAGGAAAGTAGTCCGAAGTGTGCCGGGTCCGAATGAAGCGAAAGCGGACGAAAGGTTGTCGAACCAGGGCGACGAGAGTAGGGAAACTCGGCCGAGACACGGCCGAGGTTCGGCGGCATCTGGGTGCGAGAGGGATGCGTGTAGGGTCTCGGTGCACATGTCAGAGGGTCCGGACTGGTTCGGCTCGGCGCCGAGAGGGTCCGGAGATTGGGGATGTGACACCTCAGCCGTCTGCGACCACTCTTCCATCCCCCAGGATCACCAGCAACGCTTGGGTTGTACTGTGACTGAACGGCTGTTTCGAGATTCGCTCTGAACCACTTGAGCCTTCTCGCGAGCGTAGACGTCCTACGCTTGGAGTTTACATCTGATCCGTCATCTGTTACTAGGGAGGAAGATCGAGGAATATGTAGGCAGAGGAATGATAAGCGTTGACTGAGCTGAGGAGAGCGATGAATACGAATAGAGAACTTGAAAGACGGCGATTCGGATCATGTGGCACTTGAGGCACCGCCACAACAGTCGACCAAATAGGAACGGGGGAAGTTTCTACTTATTTGGGATGTCGGCGCGACAGCGTCACACTACAAGCGTCGATCTGCCCTTCGATAGCACTTCGGCACACCTCGACGATGTCGTCAGAGCTCGTACGCAATCAATTTCGCATCTCGAGACTCTTTCTTTCTCAAGTGCACCTCAAGAAGCTTTGGCACTTGCTATCTAACAAGTAACGCCGCTAATACAAAGGTCCGTGGGCTGGCAGACTTCGAATGACATCAGGTAAACCCCATGCGACGCGTCGAGATTCTTCAAGCTTCAAGTTGCTTTGCCCCTTTGCCTTTAGACCCATCCTTGACTCCTCTGCGATGCCCTCGCTGTAGCCTGCTTCAAAACTCGCAACGCTCGCAATAACGTTCACGACAACACAACCACTGACCCCTCTGTGCGATTCCCGCCATGATCGATATCAACATCAACGCCGTCACAGGCTTTGACATTCGCCTAGCTGTTCTCTGACCTGCCTTTGTTCAATATCGTCGCTTTATACATGCAGTATCCCATTATGCTATGGACATTCTGAGTTTCAGCGTGCCAAGGTGGTGGCAGGTGCATGGGACCCAGTATAGTGAAATTTGCTGAATAGTTATGGTTCAGTGGCAAATCATGTCTGCCTATACGAGTACGCTGTAGCGTACGATTGTCTGTACTACACTAATGGTCTCTCAAATCGATTTCCTCAAATTTCTCTCTTGAACTTCTTGGTATCGGATACGACTTGAATGCCTTCCGGGCGATCGGATGCGGTTGCCAGTGGGTCAAGGATCTGCACCAGCACAGAATCAGCCACATCAACGGATCAAAGCTTAATTGCAAAAGGTGCGCCGATCCTTCTCGCCACCAATCAAAGGCCCAAGTTGGCACCCTTTGTTGCCCTCAGAGGTCTAGATGTGCGGAATTAACAATAGCCGTGGAGTCTTTCCCATATATAAAAGAAACGGCAGTCTAAAGGCCCCGGAAAGCAGCTGCGAAGTGGGCGATTGTCCGAGATAAACAACTTTCAGGGGCTTCGCGAACCTCAAGCGCTCAAGGTTGTATGGTCGTCACGCAGCATGGTACCCTCGTGTCAGTTCATCAAAATAGTATATGTATATTTCAAACGAGAGTAAGGGAGCCAATTCAAAAGAGAGTAATCGATACGAAAAGAGAAAAAAAAGGAAAAAGAACCCTACTCCAGACGATCAAGCGAGCTACAACACGGATTGAAACCAGGTCGAGACCGAGGCAACGGCACCGACAATTGCAGAGCCAATTTCAGTATCTGTAGATGAAGTTGTTACTCTCGATGCCACGACACCAAGCCTCATGAAGTAGATACAAACCTTCCACGAGCTCTTGAATCTTTCCACGGTGGAGGCGGCGGATGCGCTCCTCCTCGTCGGCAAGGAAGCGATGAAGATGGGGAAGAGTCCCCGGGCCTGCGGTCTGTCCTGGTCCGAGGAGGTGATTGACCTCGTCGTAGGTCAGTTGTCCGTTGCGAATCAACGCGCGATAATCAGTATCTTGGAGCTTGCTTCCTTTAACTTTGACCGGCTGAGTGCTGGAGGTCGCTACGGTGTTGTCAGGGAGCATAGGTTGGTTGTCTGAAACAAAGCCTATACCAAGATTCAGTTCTTCGTAACCAACACCGCACATCGGGACTCACAATTCCAGATACCGCCTTCACTCCACCGAGTCTCCTCCATCGCTTTGGAGAGGATCTCGTTCATCGACCTGTTTATCTCAGCCTCCCACTCCGCGAGGCGAGCATCCTGAGCGTCTGCAGGGCCAGCATCCTGAGAGTCTGCGGGGCGAGCATCCTGAGAGTCTGCGAGTTGGCTACTCATCGTTCTGGAATGCTGTATAGACGCGGGGAAGTAGGTTTAAGAATGACAGGAGGTCTAACCCCAGCACAATGCTATATGGGAGAGTTCGGGGGACTGCGCAAAACGAGGAAGCACGGCGACCTCCTTGATTCCTCAGGGATCCCTGACAAGGGATCCAGATTGTCATTTCCAAACCACATCCAAACGTAAGACGCAGACGATGTTGCCGTTCACATCAGACGAATACCTCATTGTCACCCAGCAATGCCTTGTTTAAGCGGGCACGAAGCGCTCATACTCAATTTCGGAGTGGGGTGGGTCGGAGCCGTTCATCTGGGACTGTTGCCGATTGGAAGACATTCTGGGGGACGTCTTGTGGTCTGCTGTTAGCCGATCAGAAGCCTCCAGGAGTTGGTTCTGGGTCACAGCGATGAGCACGGGATTGGAAGGTGTTGGGTGAATGCAATCGAGGGTAATAATCTCAAACCAAATTCAAGGATGCCAGTCACATTTGTTGACCCTGAAAGCCAACATGACAGCTGCGCCGCTGTCGCCTGCGGAGGTATCTTGTACTGCGTAAGTCTACTCAGCTCCGAAGCATTCGCCGGTGTACCCAATATTGTATGCAAAACTGTGTTCTAGAGTATCAACTCGGCGAAAGTATGAAATGTAACTATATATTTTATCTCTACGAGCACAGTATAAATACACAACGGCAGCGGCTGGAGCAGTGGCACCATCTCCGTTTTCCAATCACACTCTGAGTCAGCGTAAACGTGATACTTTTCCCAACGTATACACTAAGTTCCCTCGCAACACAATCCCAACCTCTACATTAGCGTTCGTCTGGTTCACTTTTCATCCAATCTTACAGCCATTCTTCACTTGCCAAACATGTCTTTGTAAGTCCCTCATTGGTGTCGCACGGTCAATACTAACAACGGCTCCATGACCCCCAGCACTATGACTGAAACTATCCAATATGCGTTGCGAGGCGAATCCACCTCCTCTGGCAAAAATGCTGGCGTGGAAGCCACACGGGTTAGTCTGGTTCAGTCCTTTCTCTTGCATTGAAGCCTCAGCGATCCCCCGCTTCAGGCGAATTTAAAGCTGGCTGAGGCTCTTCCTTCCGTTTCCATTGCCGTCGACAAGACGGGAGTCTTCATCGGAAACGCAAGCAAGCCACAGGTACCTATCCAACACCATGCTCTCGATCCAGAGGCCACGTACGCCCTGGACATCCCGCTGGACAGCTTGGAGCTACCTCAGGAACTGTCGCACTGTCGCAACGATTACACCCTAGCATCGCTGCGCCTCGGCGCCTCCATTATCGACAGAAGCAAACGGTTCGACACCATCATCCGCTGTATTCGGGAACTGCAGGTTGCCGTCGACCTGTTCAACTACTCAAACACCAACGTCCACGCTTCCGCTCTCCTCTACGGTGCGATCGAAGAGCGTTACCAGGCAGAGTTTCCCTCTATTCCGATAGCCATGGGGAAAATGAGGGATTCATTGCTTGCTACAATGACAGTCTGAGACGCCCCTTTGTTAACCACCACGTTCACCTCCATTTTCAGTTCCTACGTGTCGGTTTCACTTCTATATGATTCTTACTCCTCGACCATGTATTTCGCCTTTCTACCCATGTATAATGTGACCTGTTTGATATTTTCGGAATCTAACACTGTGACTACTATCCCCGTACCAGAATCGAAGTTCGCTAATAGTGCTCCTGTCAATGAGTGTCCAAAAAACAATAGCAACACTACATATAATGAAATGAACAAGGCAAATATCGGATATCAGGAATAAGGTCAAGACTGTTGCGCTTCAAGACTGCAAGCGCAAGCGAATAGAACGCTCTGGCCCCAACTGTGCGAAGGTCCGTCTGCTGCGTCCGAAAATACGGCGTGCCGCGTAGCACTGACAGTCACCCAGCGTCAGAACTGTGCATCAGGCTTGTCCGAGTCACTGTAGGGGCACTTTCCAGTCTGGCTGCGGGATATCAGTACGGGCCTTAGAAATGCCGCTCTTAGAGGGTGTATGTAGCGTATATAACTTTCCATCGTGATCACCCTTGTGACTACATCTGTCTTCCAGCCTTTTGAGCGTGCGGAATATCGAAACGGAGACATAAGGCCTGCTCGGAGCAGCAGTAACTCAAATCCCTTGTCATCGTGAAACGATAGGAAATATATTTGCCAGCATTCTCACAAAGTTTGTGACCCTATCCGCATTTCATTCTAGATATGCTGACTTCACGGCGGTCCCTGTCAAGCTTCTAGAGTAGCAACATGAATCGTCAACGCCAGAATAATGACGTTGCGACTCAGGATCGATATTCTCAAACGCTTCGCACTTTACAAGCCGCAATGGGCCTTGAAGAGGAACCGGTTATTTTTTCGCGCATCCGGGTAAGTCACTGTCTCGAGATTGAACGCATCGACCAGGAATTGATTCGGATTGGTGGCTACACGAATGGGCATCAGGCTGCTGCAATGAGTGCCCTTCGGAAGTTGGGATGCCGTTCGGTACGCCGTCAGAACCCCTGCCCTGGGTTGAGTATCCGGGCAACCGGCCAAAGCGTTGACAAGGCGAAACATGCTCCTGGCTCATTCGAAAGACTTGCTTGGCTGGTGGGTGCATCTTCAGGGAAATTCTCTACTTTGCGAGACTGACATACGCATTACCAGACGCAATGCGAGTGCCCCGTTCTTCGGCACTACGAATCCTCGTGGCCTTTGGAAGCGCTGATTGATATTCATCAACACGAGATCCATCAGCGGGAGCAAGACTTTAGGGAAAGGAATGGATCCACTGCAACTCTCCCTGACTATCATGCAGCTCGTCGATGAAGCTGTATCGGGCTAGTGGTCCACAGGCTTTGCATTCAAGTTAGGACTTCCAACGCCCTCTTTTGCGGTTTACGTTCTTACATTTGGGCGTATCTCTCGCAATCATTCCACCTATTCTCTGTCCTACTTTACCATAGACGACCTTAATTAATCGGACCTGAGGGTCTTATCATTTGCACCGTTTGAAGGACCTTCTGAATTAGCTCGGAGATTGCCGTCAAGTGAGTAACAGTTGGCGCACCAGCGCCAAACAGCTCAGTCGCACCTTGCACAATCTATCCGATATTTCCCCTCTCCATTTCCCTTGTTTGTTTCCTTCTTTCACTCCCAATTTCATTATATTCGTCATTATTGACGACGAGAGCACAATCCTACGATATTCCCTCCGGAATTAAGGTATAGGCCGCAGCCAGGACTTGCTACTACTACATGTATATGTGCCTTACTATACCTCCCTGCTTTGAGGTCTTCCTCCCCAGCAGGTTTCGATAATCCACGCTCTCATTGTGGCGTGGGGCCTTCGACGGTGCATTTCTCGCCTCAACTAGTTGAATCATCATCGCCGTCTCGTACCTCTCATCCTCCATTCACCCCTTTCTAGGTCCTGGCAGCCTCCCTGATTGGTGATCGAGCGCCTCCCATCGAATAACAGAGTTTCTGCACTAAAAGGGCCGACTTCTCTTCATCCTACTCTCCGATAACTTAAAGAATTCTTTCCCTAGATCTCGCCTTTGCATGCGTTTTTCATATAGTCAGTTCACCCGCAGGCTAGGCCAGTGCTTCGGTAAGTGGTGTCATCTTCCGGCCAACTTTGTCGATCAGTGCGATTCTAGATGGGGGAACCTAATTGACTGATTTTCCGCAAGTACTCCTATAGTACGCAATCACGCTGCCCTGGAAGAAGCTGCGCACAATGCTCCCGCAGCCAGATATGAATCCTATATATCTAGTCATCATTGTCTTCGCTCTGCTCCTTTATCGACTCCCGCAGCAAGGGGAAACACGGGCGCTGCTGCAAGCTTTGCAACCCAAGAGAGAACGAGCTATGGCATACAGCGATGAGGTTAAATCATTAGCCCTCTCAGAGGTACGTCGAAATTCGGAGGTCCAGCGAATTGTCTTTGTCTGTTGCAATTTGCTGATAATCGCACTACACAGAATGAGCTTGTGTGTGACGCCATGCTGCGGCCAACCCCAGCATTCGACGCACAGGAACGAGCATGCCGATGGCAAGGGATAGGCTACACGGAACGCGCGGAACGCGCGGAATGCACTATTCACCCTACGAGAAGCGAACATCAGCAGGAGATTGGCATAAGCCAAAGTGTGGTTTCCACCCGGCAGACAAAAGAATTAGAGCCTCATGTTACAGGAATACTACCTGAAATCCTTGGCGCCAACCGCGAAGAAAGCAGCCGACAATGCTGTCCTCTGAACTGCAGACGGCAGGTGCAAGCGCCTGTCCTTATTCCACGAATACTCCATATCCCAGGTGATGTTCCCGAAAGCTTGGATATTATAGCCAATGCCTTCCGCCACACCAACACGAAATCACACATTTGATTCGTCGCTTGCCAATAAAATAGCGATATGGATCCCGAACCTTCAAATGCATATGGTTCCATTGTCGTCCTGCAGCGTTTACTCTTAGTACCTCATTGCAATGAGAAATGGACGAGGGAGTCCATTATTTATTGGAAACAAAAACTGTAACTTGCTTCGACTGATTGAATCTGAGATTAAAAATCTTTGGGCGATAACTACGAACGGGTCGGAGTCCGAAATACAGTTGCATTGAAGTTGGATCACCTCCGACGGACGCCGTACGCATTCCTCTTCCCGACTCAGAATTCGAGGGTATGTAGGATGATTCGTTCGGCACAGAAGGAACGCAGTTGGCACTCAGTATGAGCCAGTGACCAATGGAAGCTGGACTTGGCAGAGGGCACGATAGCGCACTTGTTCCTCGTGATTCGGTGCGTATTTTCCTGTCTTCTCATGGGTTTTCTCGTATCTGAGCTTCTTGTAGTGCAAGAGTGTTGGAATATTTCATACTGTAACCCCACAGATTAGCGAATGCCAACGCATCCAAATATACTGTCATATTCCCCGTCTTCTGGATCTTGCTGGGCTTCTTCCTCTTGTCTATCTTCCTCGTCGCGCGCTCAGTTTCAAAGGAATTCACTGAAGATTCTACCGTATAAACACTCGTCCTTTGGAGACCCATCAGAGTCATTTACCATCCATCTCGGCTGCGGCGTCAAACGCAGCCCGCAGCGTCTTGGACTACTTCCACCCTTCACACGCCGTCCGCAAGTGGCGTTTGCTATGACCCAACTTAGCTGCTGGGTATAAATACGCTGTACCCGTGGGCTCTCAACAAGCTCAATCGACTTTTGCTTCGCCTCTCATCTTCAGGTTTAGCCACGGTCAACTGCCGGTATCCTCTCCTTCTGAAGTCTTGCACACTTTCAACGTCACTCGACAGTTCAGACCAGTGACCGCTCCCGAGCGGTAGGTGGCATGGACCCCTCAAACCAATGTGAAGAGTGTGGAAAGGTCTTCATGAATGCTGCCCGACTCTTCGTTCATCAAAAGAAGTCATGCCGAGAAGGAAAGAGATCTTTGACGGAACTCCTCTCCGATGCCCGTAACCTGTGGAAATCCATAGAGGAAGGTCCCAGGAAGCGGCAAAGGCTAATGGAACAAGATCGTGTAGCGAAACCCACCACCGCCCTCGGCCGCAACGCAGAAGGAGTGTGGGCCATGAAGACCTAGCAGCGGTTACGCCTCTCGGGCTGACGGTACTTGATTTTATGCTTGAAACAGGTTCTCTTTCTCACGTATACAGCAGCCACCCATCGCCGTGGCGGAGAACTTGACTGTACCCTCAGACCTAGCCACTTCTGATGTGGCGGAGGGTCTTACAAGTACAAGTGGCGACATCCTGGTGCCGGTCACAGGTAAGTACTCTTGACCGCTTTCATGACGAAAATCACAAGGAACTACCGTTAACAGAAAACCACTCACAAACTGCTGCCCAATTGCACACGGCGCGCGATACGTTTGGGCTATTCAAACAATTTGATGGACTCCCCCTCTCCCACAACCCAAACGGACACTGGCAGTCTGGATACCAACAAGCCTGCGCGCTCGACTTCGCAGGGAGCAAGCCTGACCAAGCCATCTTGAACAACCAAGCATCTAGCTCCCAACCCGTCGTCGACTTCCAGGCTCCGGCACCACCTCGTTACTATCCGTATCCTAACTGGAGCTCTTTTGAGCTCGGTGACTTGTTCTGGAGCCGAGGAACTACAAACTCCTTGAGCCAGTTCAAAGATCTCATTGGCCTTATGAAGCACCCTGAATTCAGTCTTGAAGATATTCGCCAGACCGACTGGAACCAGGTCAATCAGCGTCTTGGAGACGATGCAGTTTGGGCTGGACAGCGACATCGAATGGATCGACGACATTGGTCCCGGCTGGACAACTACAAAAATCACCTTTCCCGTGCCCTTTTCAAACAAGGGAAAGGGTTCGAAGTTCGGGATCTTCGACGCAGGCGTCCTTCACCATCGGAAGATTGTTTCAGTGATGAAGGAGCGCCTGGCCGATCCTGTTGAGCACCTCGATCGACACTTCCAGGCTTTCCAACTCCTTTGGCAACCTAACCTATCTAAGGATCCTATTCGAGTGTATGGTGAGGTATACTCCTCAGAAGAATTCCGTAGAATGGAGGAGGAGGTACGCGGGTTGGCTTTGGGCCCGGAAGACGAAGGTCTTGAACGCGTCGTGATTGCGCTCATGGTTTGGTCAGACGCTACACTTCTTGCCAATTTTGGAACAGCGAAGCTTTGGCCTTGTTACCTGTTCTTTGGCAACGACTCCAAGTATTTGCGCGCGAAGCCAGGCACGGACTTGTGCAATCATATCGCATATTTTGAAGTAGTAAGATGGACGCCACCCCATTGCAGAATCGATACTCATGCCACTCTCTCCAGCTCCCCGCCAATTTCAAAGATTGGTATCGCGCGAACAACGGTCGTAGCCCAACAGCGGAGATTATCACCCACTGCAATCGTGAAATCTTTCATCGGCAATGGGACATACTCCTTGACGATGAGCTGTTGCAAGCTATGAAGGATGGTATCCGCATCAAGTGTCCCGACGACGTTTCACGGTTGTTTTTCCCAAGGATCTTCACCTATTCAGCTGACTATCCCGAGAAGTAAGTAACTTTTCCCTCGTTATCTTCTCTTCCTAACTTGCGGTCAAGGGCATTGATAGGCACGATAAAATATCAAGGAAACGCTCCTTGTCCCCGTTGCCTAATAAGGAAATGTGAAATGCATAGAATGGGAAGCCCCGAAGACGCATCTGCCAGGATCTCCGGTCGCCGAACTGACAATCACGCACGCCAGGAGAAGGTTCGACTCGCAAGAGTGAAAGTATTCCAGGAGGGATACACTGTCGACAGTGACAAAGTCGACGAGTTGCTGAAAGACGAATCGTGGGTACCCGTCGATGTGAGTTTATCCAAGTTTGGTCCCATGAAGCCATTGCACACCTATCTCCTCCCTTTAGAATGCTTTTTCGAAGCTGGGTGCCTTCGGCTTTGACATACATTCCGCGCTTGCAGTCGACCTCATGCACGAGTTCGAATTAGGCGTCTGGAAAGCGATTTTCATTCATCTGATCCGGATACTTGAAGCTGATGATGGCACGAGAAAGAAGTCGGTTGTCATCGAGCTTGACCGCAGGTGAGTTTAAGTTGCTATGCCTTCTGGCTACCCTCTGATATAGGCACTGGTCAGATATCGAGCTATTCCTTCATTTGGCTCCGACACAATTCGAAGGTTCAGTGCCAATGCATCAGAACAGAAGAGATTGGCAGCACGAGATTACGCAAATCTCCTTCAGGTTTGTTGGTCCAGCCCTCCATCGTTGCGCTGCTAAGCTTCTGGCAGTGTGCTATACCGGCGTTTGACAATCTCCTTCTAGAGCCTCACAACACGGCCGTGCACCGGCTCCTCTTCCTTCTCGGGGAGTGGCATGCCCTAGCTAAGCTCCGTATGCACACGGAACTTACGCTTGCATTACTTGAGACAACGACTTCTGAGCTGGCTGACCATCTTCGCACATTCATAAGCTCCACTTGTCAAGCATTCGAAACAGTTGAAACAGCCAAAAATACGGAGCTCGTCTCAAGCGGTCTGCGAAGAAGAAACAAGGATCAGGGTCAGATCGTCCCGTACCAGACCAATCTGGCAACCCTCTAATTGACCCTGCACCCATTAGGCCTGGTCCGTCAATGTTTTACTTTCGTTGTGGCTTTCTAGCTCATGATCCTCAAGGTTTTGCATCCGATGCGACGGAGAACCACTCTGGTTCTTCCGCTTTGCCTTCAGCTGACCGGAGCAAAAGTCCAGCCCAGCCTCCTCTTTCGGGTGACTCTGAATCAAGTGTCGCCCCCCCCACACCGTTGCGTAAAGGCAAACTTCGAAAGAGTCTGAATCTCCAAACGTACAAATATCATGCGCTCGGGGATTATGCGGAACACATTCGGCGATTCGGGACCACTGATTCTTACAGTACAGAGAGGGCAAGTGATCCGCTGCTTCACCTTCCGAGCCCTTCACTCATTCTTATGCAGGGCGAACTGGAACAGAAGATGCCGAAGTCATGGTTTTTGCGCACAAATAAGAAGGCTTACAAGCGCCAGCTTGCAAGGATAGAGAGACGGAGAGCGAATCTTCGAAAAATCAGGCGACAGGGCGGTGATAAGCGAATAAGATTAAGGTACACTCAAAACCTCAAGGCTACTCTCATAGGCGGACGCTACTGCTCGTATGCAGTCGCAAAATCGCAAAGTGCTCACCAACCTCTATCCGACTTCCTACCGTTGAGGGGACTTTCCGCCACGATCCAGCTCTCAAGGTGCGTAAGAGAGCAACTTGCATTGATTTTGGTACTTAAGTAACTCAAGGATTTCCTCGCTAACTTGCAAGAGCATCTCGGCCAACGAATGGAGGTGATCCTCCGAGATCGATACCCTCATCGCTTCGCCGCAGGCGATATCATGGACAAAAGTTTCGTGTCCGTAATGGGCGAACGCATCTACTCGCACAAAACCCTCCACCTCACATATACAGCACGATTGCTCTGAAGGAAGCGACATTATCTGGCCAGCTGGGTCAAAGGCAAATATCATGTTGCTAAACCCCCCTATCCAGCTGCAGATGTGCACCCGTATATCTATGGTAAGGTCATCAAGATATACCATGCAAACGTGGTATACGTCAAGGGGTTCCAAGACTTACTGCCCGAGCGCCTCGACTTCCTGTGGGTCAGGTGGTACACTTGGCAGGGGAAGAGTGGAGGAAGCTATGGCATGGATATTGTCAGCTTTCCTCCGATTGAGGGTCGAAATGCCTTTGGTTTCGTCGACCCTGGAGAAGTACTGCGTGCCAGTCACATAATTCCCAGGTTTTCAGCACCACCCCTACAACGCCTTGCAAGTCTTTCCAAGACCGTCGAAGACAAAGAAGACTCCGCCGCTTATCTTGTTAACCAGTATGTCACTGTGCTTCGCCCTTAGGATGTTAGCTTACCTTTGCTAGTCTCGCCGATAGAGACATGTCCATGCGATATAGATGGGGCTTCGCTGTGGGACACTCCTACACACACGGAGTTAATTTCGTCGAAACGATATCCACTAGCCAACAAGGCACCGCAAGCTCAACGTTCAGAGTCGAGGAATCGCACAGCAACATGATGCAATGTACTGTCACACAGGGCCAAATGCAGGGTGCCACTTGCGACGAGGACGAGATGGTTTACGAGCGTAGCGATGTGGAGTGCGGTACAAGCGATGAAGAACAAATACCAGGATTAGAAGATGAGTCAGACGAGGAGTTTGAGTAACGAACCTACTACAGTTGTATTGATAGATGGCCTAGCAAGATCACGCACATACCCAAATAGTACGTCTGATGATGGCTGAATGCCGCCCCTGCTCCAGTCGTCCTGGCCCTTCACCAACTCTTCAAAGTCACTAATGATTCTCGATCTGGCATATCCCTAACTCTTTCCAACTTCCGGAATTCTTCTCCACAGCTAATCAAGGCGAGGGCTTCCAGTAACGCGATTCAGTTTGGGGTGCCGTGATTGGTGGCAAAGCTCACGAAGCGTGCGAGAGGATTCCAGTGAGTTAGCGATGTAATTAATGCTTTCTTCAACTTTAACAAATATGCTCAGCCAATACCGCTACATCACCGAGGAGTGGTCTCGCATGAAGGAAGAGATTAAGAAATTTCAAATAGCTCGCAACAGTGATCGAGCTGCACCCCATCCATTACCGATTATATCACTCGCCGCATAAGCGCGATTAGGATAGCCTACTGGGTATTGCCTTTCGAGAGGGAAGCTCCATCCTCGTCTCGCCCCTTCCCAAGTCCATTACGAGAAACCCAGCCTTCAAGCCTCTACTATATACTGGCAAAGGGGATGAGTAAGAAGAATCCCATGATGGTATCAAAGAGTACGATGAGGAAGAATATTCCGACGCCAATATTCTCCAGCTCATCGTGGATCTTGTGGAGGTTCCCTTCGCTATCATCGACACCCCGCGTAACGTTCAGCCTGACGAAGCTGAGGAGCGCCCATAGAGCTCTGAATAGGCAAGGCCTGAGCGATTCACCCCTGTCAATCAGGCTGCTGCTATCCCCACTCAAGATTTCTTCCGCATCCCTAATCCTAGCGACCTCTCTCGAATAGATCCTTACGTCAAGGCTAAGTGCGGTGGCCGCTCGCACTCATTCAATCCCTAGCGATGGATTGGGGCGCAGCTCCACTCCAGTCGCCCCTCCTCCCGATCTGTCTCACCTGCTCGTCTCGCAGCCTCAACTTTGCTTTCGAGGCTCACAGCGCAGCCATCCCAATCGTCACTCGTACCGTACCAGGCGCCAACCCCTGCTCCTCGATCAACGCCTGTGTCACAACCTCCTTCAGCAAACGATTGGCTTCAACGCTCTCACCTTCATAATATTCTCAGGGGCAACTCAAAGTCACCTCTGCTGTCATCTGCCTCGGCGACTGCAGTTCGTGCTGGCTGCAGACGAACCTCACCAAGATCTCCATTACCATTATCATCAGACTCCAGGCGCTATCCTAGCCAAGCTCGGTCCCCATTCGACCATGTTGCTAATACCGTTGAGCAAGTTTCGTGACTGATTCAGTTGAACGCACCGAGCGGGTCTGGTACACCACCGCCTACTTGCCCTAACCTGCAAGCCAGCAGTGCTAGTGAGGGAGCTCGGACCTTGGACGGAGCAAGCGGGGACGTCAGCTATCAACAGAGGGGGAAAGGCGTGAGGTAGCGGGACGAAGCTCATAGGAATGGGACCTCGAACCATCGCCACAATCTCAGCGGGCTTTTTACCATCCCATAATTCCTTTCGCCTGTATTTCTGCTTCGAGCGAGGCTGCTTCTGGTCGCCAGCCTTGTTACACTTCCAGCAACCCCAGTCTCAACAACCCTCTCATGGCAGTTACACACCGTCATACCTGCTTCATCAGCCTTCCTCTGGACTGTCAGTGAAACTCTATACTTCTAGCCACCCTCCATACAGAGCCCATCGATCTGGGATTTATACATAACGAGCAACGACTAGCACATTCTATGCTTGATTTCTACATCCGACCTCTTTCCCTGGTAGAGATTATACAGGTGACGCCGTGCCTAACATATTTAATTTAGGTTTCAAGGGTATCCGGTCTACTGGGCTCCTCGACAAGAAGAAGCTAAGCGCACGCACCCACCACCGCTAAAAACGATCCGACCTTCGTTATAAGCTCAGCGTTAGGAAATGCAAGATGACCAATCCAATTCAAGAAGCCTACTGAGTATTACATCTTTATAAATGACTCACTCACGGCGTCTGCGATTTGCTGATTAAAGGTTGACATACATTGCGACGCTGGGTGCGTATCATGACAGGTTTTGGAGTACCTCCCCCTCCTTCGACTTTCTAGCATTGATGCCAGTGTTCAATCAAGGTATCCGGCTCCCGATTTTGCGATTTAAAAGCCACTAATGCTTAATGAAGCTGATCCAGGCCAGCAGCTACTGAATGGAACCAACCGTTGTCTACAGCAGTCATGTACAGCCGAGTCGAATGCCACGGTGGCGGGCTATTATAGGCCCACCTAGGTGTGATACCCTCAGGCAAAGGATCCAAAGACATCGCAGCCAGATCTACAACCAGCCCTTCGACCCCATCGACTTCATAAAGCCGTTTCTTCAGCTCCCGGAACCTCTTCTCCAACCTTTCGAACTCGAGCCGCTGAAAACCGATAGTACGATTCTGTGCCTCTATAATGCCTTCCGGGTACAATCCTCGAGCCTCCCCTGTACTCCTCTGCGAGATCTTGGATTGTTCTACTGGGGATGTGGTCCCAAAATGTGACTTTCCGAGCCTGAATTCGGGGAATATGTCACTGTCCACCACCAGTAGAAAATCTTCCCCGAATGGGCCACTGAATAAGGCGCGGGATGTTGAATTATCTGCATCATTAAGGAAAAAATTGAGCCTCTTATATGGGAGTTATATCACGCTTGCTGATTGACGCACCTCTTTCCTCCACTAGATCCTCCAGACGGGCAAGTTTTATTTCGTCTTTCAGTTGCATGATTCTGCGGTCTGATGCACAGCGTGGATCGGCCCGGGTCAAGGCAAGGTTTGTGCATGAATTCAAGTCCAATTTTTCCCTTTAATACTGTGTTCGCAAGGTCTTGTTCGCTGCTGCGTATGTAGGTCCGCGAAGAGTGGCTGCGATTCCTGGAGCTCACGAAGGCTCAGGCTGCGCCGCAACCTCAGCCTGAGCATGAGAATTTCGCGCTCCCTTCTGTGCTCTTCGCCGCGGTTTCCAACGCAACATTGGGACGACCACTTAAGCGACATAGGCTGTACAGCTTCTTACTGGGAGTATGAGTCAAATCCAGACTTTGCACCTAAATGAATTGCGCAGTATGTTTGGTAACAGACAACGGAGTCGCCTAGGCCCTGATCTTCAACTCGGACCGTCAAGCCCTTCGCGCACTGGCGCTATATAGACGGCTCCTTTTGCAGGCTTAGGTGTCACCACACCTCCTCCAATCGCATTCGTCCTGTTCTCAAATCGACGCTGCCTCCTCCCTTTATCCTCTTCCACTTTTATCCTACTAGCATGTCTTCTGAAGTTCAGTCATCACCTACCCTCCCTGAGAGCGGCAACGACGTTCAGATGTTGAGTGTGCACTGTGAGTCTCTAGTCATCATGAACTCTGATTTTGTGGATTCACCTCTTGCTGTAGCAACTCCGCAATCCGACGACAGCCAAAACCTTGCGGCAATGTTTGCGGAGTTCATGGGCTCGAGCCCTATGCACCTCTTCCATTCTCATGCGCCACTGGAGCTTGAGGCCGGGGCTCAGCTGGAACTTTGCGCACCCTTGGCGCAGCCATCAGCCACTATGCAGTCTACCCTACCCGCAAGCAGACCGGAGAGCGAGGCACGATTGAAAGAAATGCAATCAACCATTGATGCACTAAAACGGCAGCTCTTTGAACTCCAGTCACTGGTTAGAAGCTCGCAGGAGCAATGTGCCTATTACAAGGAGAGAGCTGTCATATTCAAGGCTCTGTATGCTCAGCAGCAAGGAATATCGGAAAGAACAATGGCCATGCTTGTGCAGCTTCGACACCGGCAACAGCGATTAGAGGGTGTTGGGCACACATCGCTTGCCAGCGTTAGACGCATTTGATGGGAAATATCAGGTTAGCGAGCTCCTGTCCAACATAACTACGCAGGCGCTCATAAAATAATCAGAACCTCTTGCGACATCTTCTTCATGAAGGCTCGTATATCAACTACCTCCATATTTCGATATGATGCCATACGTTTGACGTCGTTTGCTGTAGGAATGGAGAGGGTGGCCATTATAGTGCTTTGCGAGCAACGCAGGTGTATAATGCTGTATCAGCTACATGTAATAAATCTGACTGAGAATTTTGCATAGAAATTGAGCCATGAGGGAATTCTCCATAGCTTGTGGTCTCCAATATGAGCTGCTACAACCAGTAGCCAGGCTGACGGCCATGGCCGTAGCGATTGCGCAATCCGAGTCGGAAACCTGAGAGACATGATCGAAGTTGGTTGCCGCTAGTCAACTGACATGAGCGTTCAGGCCATACACTCGGCAATGGTCAGCGAGAAGTGGTTTGGACTATGCCAACCAGAATCCGCTCACCGCCATGTGCTCTTGTCGCAAATACGATAGTATGTGGCATGCGCAGGGGGGAAACGTGGGGAACGGTCCACTACTGCTACTAGCACCAGGCAAGTACCCTCCTCAGTCCTACCATGATCGTGCGTTACGGTTGCTGGGCTATCTCAGGCTTCTACCGCACATATTAGCTCCAATGAGTCGTGGCAATTACTGTGCTATGGTCAATCAACACTTGCGTGGCTTCAGCAATTGTCATAACATGATGCTGGCACTGCGCAGTGCTGGTATCCAAATATAATTATCTCTAACATGTGTCCGTAAGGGCGTGCTATCGTCAGCTGCAACTGGCACAGTTAAGAATGGTAGAAGGGGACCAAGAAGCCTACGGCGGATGATCTAACTCATATCGCGCGCACCATTCCAATTCCAAAAATTAGATCACGTGATGTGATACTTCTAACTTGAGGCTGATGCAGGCTCAGCTTGAGATCTGACGACAACGACGACAGCGACGACGAAGCTGTCAAATCCATCGGTGGCGACGACAACGCTACGTCCTTTTTGCAGCCACTTTCTTGCCTCTTGTCAGTATTGCCGACGACGGCCACCAAGATGTCACTGAGGGAGTGTCGAGCATGCTCAAGATGATGGCGAAGAACTAGAGGATGGCATAGAGTCTGATGAGGGAGACAAGGGTGGCGCTATAAAGGCTCACCCTTCTTCTGCGTTGCTCTATTGTCCCTAATCCCAGGTTTTTGTATTGCGTAGCCTCATCGCATTGGCTGCTCGTCGCTCCCAAGAAGTAACAGACCGCTGCTACAAAACCAATGGTGAATGCACGTCTTTTGCTTTTAAGTAAGTTCCACATTCGTTATGTGTATATCTTGATCTGACTGCGTTGTCGCAGGAAGCTTCCCAAGGCGCGAGAGGTGCGCAATGCCGATCTTTACGATCTCTCACTCGCATCACGAAACTTCTGCACGAATGGTCCAAACTTATGGTAAATTTCCCCTTCTCTTTGCTTCCCCCTTCAGCAGAGAAAAGGGCCACGGAACATTGACAATGACTCAGCCGCTCCTGGATCCCCATCCCATCAGTCATCCCTTCACCTCTTAAAAAAGGTGGCCATTCGGTGGGTACTTGACACTCTAGTTCCATTGCGCCGTCTTGATACATTCTTAGGTACCTATGGCCATTCTCATAGGTCAATGCCATCTTCGCATCACATCCCTTTACCCACTCTTGCCAAGCTCGACACCAAGGCGCCAACGATTTCGAATACACCGAATCTGCGGCCTACATGGCCTTTGAAGTCGATGAACTAGAGGTTCCCATGCATCGAGGAGCTGTGGCTTTCTCTACCAGCACTCCTCCCATAGGCGAAGGTGCGATAGAGTAAGACATTTGCTGGTTCTTTTCGCTGACTCCCTGGTCATTCGTAGGCTATCCCCGATTCTGTCAAAAGTCTACTCAACAAGAGGAGCAGCCGCTCGTCCCTTCTTCCAATGCGTGTCGAAATGGGTATGTTTATTGCTGATGGGTGTTTATCACGGCTTACAATAAATTTCTTCAGCTCCCATTTTACGGCGGTCGCTACGTCGCCATCGACTACCACACCACATCAACGACCTCAATGGTGTTCCTGACTGGGGTGGCAAATCACCAAGAATTCTGCTGCCATCGCCGGTGCCATCGTCGAGACACCAAAAGCCGCCAACATGCACCCCAAGCTTCACCCGTTGATCCAATAAGTCATATCGCCACCAGTGAGCGGTTCGCACCGCCCACAGCTTCTTGTTTGTCTGCAATATTCCTACCACTGCAATATGTTGCTCAACCGCTTCTAGATATATCTATGGGGGTACGCTTCCCTGTCTATGCATAAATCATTATAAATTTTGGACTCGGGCTTCGCGGCAACGGATTTTGTAGTGGGCTTTTCCCTTCTCAGTTGAGCGGGTCCGCCACGGTCGGACTTTTGAGCTCCACCGTCTGCTTCGCTGGCGAACTTCCTTCTCAACCATCACCCACTGCAATCTGGCGCTATTCGTTTTCACCCTCCCCAGGATATTCTGAGTCGAACCGCCTTACACTCTACAGTATCGGCTTAAACTCGTCCTCCAGAGCGGGTGGTGAGGCGACGAGAATCGGACCCTTTGGTTTACTGGTGCCCCTTCCCTTCACCCGCCTTCTGTATTGCTGTATCTGGACACTGGTGAGGTTCTTTCTTGCAGTTCACGTTTTGCCCAATTGCTCAACATTTTTAAGACCGTTGGCATGTTCAATGGGCAAGACGAAGAAAACCAAGCAGCCACGAGTCTTGCCTGCCTCACCGCTTTCCAGTCCCTATCTTTCGTCCCACCAGCCACCCACTCCTCGAGGGTCCTTCACATCGGTTGATAGCCGATGCACGAGCGAGTGCTGCTCGCCACAAACTTAACGCCCTTGGTCCACCCCTCCCTCCATGCAACCGGAACCAGCGCAGGCAGTGGGTTCGCATCTTTGTCGATGATCTTCAGATGCACCCCGTTCTATATGCCCACTGGATTGCAACGCGGCCGGACGACATGTTGCTGGACGCCGCTGACCTCCTCCTTCGGTCAAGGCCCGGTTTAGGACCTCCTGCTCCTCGCAGCAACTTGGTGGGATGGGTGATGGGAAACCTAGCCACTCTCTCCATCGCCGCCGCCTGCAGAAGAAGTCTCATTCGCAGAGATACAAAATCGGCTCGCCCTTCGCCGTCTTCAAGAACCCCGAGCAGTACACTGCTTTCCACGCTCTCGTGTTTCACTACAGCGTTGAGCGTCGCCTTCCGAAGTGCGAGTATCCACCAGTCGGATATTGGATTGCCGAGGACGCAGCGACCTTTCGCATTGACAACCCTTTCTTCCGAGAGCAAGGCCTCTACGATCCTAGGCGGCGCATAGGTCAGAGGCACGATGTCCATCTCCTAAACCCATCAATCCTGTCCCTCGTCATTCCGGAGGATATTAGCGTGGTTTTGCATGACCTCGACTCGTGGAAGCCGTTCGCGAGTATCGTCCGCAACTTCTCAAACTCTCGGCCTATGCTGTGGTGGATGAAGAGGGTTGTTGACGACGCTGTTGGGAGCAGGCGGACCGCCCGGGTGAGTCTTGTCTAACCGGCTTGTAAAGCAACGTTCTGACCAACACCAGAAGGAGGAACCTGGCCAACTTGTTCAGGTCGGCTGGACAACTGGATCCCGCAACAATTCCAGTTTCGATGCTGCCAGGAACCTTCTCAGGCCACATGAAGATACGACTGAGGCAGACAAGGAGAACGCCTTTGCAACAGCTTATTTTTGGCGCCGAGTTCAACTCCTGCACCCTCCAGAAGTTGGTAATAGCATTGCGGCTTTCTATAGGGAGCACACATCCCCCTGTGGATCCCGA